>JBBPMQ010000018.1:0-121012 GCA_038090375.1 Boletus rubroflammeus
TTGTGTTGGCTGCAGCATGGGTAACCGATGCAGACCCCATCCATTACCACGACCGAGCATTTATGAGAAACTGTCATATTGTGTTGGCATTGATCACACAGCCAAACGAGCACATACCTTTACCATCATCATTCAGGTACCAACGTGTACACTTGTCACAGAAATGGGTCACTTCAGGTTGACCTTCAATCCGGATACATTGGTTGCATGCTTGCACAAGCTCTACAAGACAGTCCTTTTGATCACCAGTATGCTTGACAACGAGATGCTCTTCATGCTCAACAGCATCTACAAGCAAGCAAAGGAGCAAGAAAGCCGACCACACATGGTCAGATGAGAGAGCAAAGCCAAATGACCAGCCTGGCAGGGGTTCCTTTGACTGGGACATGGACATGGCAGTATTGTAGAAGTTGGCACATGCTGTTGCCGATGTACTATTCAGTATGGTCAGCTATGGTCCATCGTGACAATGATAATAATGTACCAGTTATCCATCAGCGAAAGCCACATTTCAATCACCTGGCGCTCAACAAACTGATGCTCGCTAACCTGGATGATATCAGGGACACCTCCGTAATAGGTGTGCTCGCCCTTGTACACCTTAAAGTTGTGGTGGTAATTGACCTCACATGCTGATCCTTCGTTAATGCATGAATTGTGATGCAATGTCTGTTGACGTACCTTCACAAGACAAATGAACAGAATAGAGAGGGATGGGGCCATCACTAACAGTATACAAAGCACATTGCCATTGTTCAGCATGCATCATTCACATGCCCTTTAGTGTGTGAGGACAGGAAGCGATTGGGCAAAGGTGTACTGGTGGATAGAGCATACTCCCAGCTGTACAGAATTATGTTAGTACTCCATTCAACAATAGAACAGAGACATACTGAAGCTGTATGGTATACCATGGGCATGAAAAGTTGACAACGGAGCAGATAGGACCCTAGACGTGTCAGAGTCTTGCCATGCAACATTCTTGAAGGTGGCCCAGAGCTCCTGAATCACATTGGTTGGGAGGCTGCATGCTTGTGAGAGGAAGGCCTGCATGGACGCCGGAAGGATGGCTGGTGGGAAGACAGCCGTGTGGTCTGAAGGTTGCATGAGAAGAATATCGTTCTTGAGGGGCGTAATGCTAGCAAGGAAGAAGAGAAGGCTGTGAAGAGGAACAGTATGTAGAGAGGTATTGGCCATGATCACCGTTGCAAGCTTCCCCAGGTCCATGCTGGGGAAGAGTGGGAGGCAGTGCAGAGGGGCCGGTGGGAGGAATTCAACAAGCAATTCGGCACGCAAGGGTTGAATCACTGCCCAAACTGAGCTGTAACTGTGCCGCTGTGCTGCACACATGAGTCACACCTGTGTTGGAGTTTGGAGTTGGAGAGGGTCGGAAAAGTCAACTTCGTGACTTTTTGGAACTTTCCGAACATCCGAGCTGTCCGAACTGTCCGAACTGTCTTCAATTCTGTGATGACTCCTCCGTCTATCGACGGCTTGCCTCTTTATCGCGGCTGCCTCTTTTAGACGGACTGGTCACGAGTCTAGCAGAGTACTGCGAACCACATCAGATTCTTCTAAATGTATCCATTTATTTACAACTACTTTGAATCCACAACGGAAGTCGCATGGCATGGACCTTGCTTTGCAAGCAAGGTGACTATCACTTCGAGTTCAAGGTAATCAGATGTTCGTCGACTGTTACAACCAGTGGCTAACGGCTGAAACATTCATAAAAATGGAACTAATCCACCGAGGTAAGGTAGGCCGCATGCAAAATCATCTCAACTGTGGCAACTGTGACACTCGTGACAGTGGAGTTAGCAACCTGGTAATTGCCGTTGCCGTTTAGTGCCGTCCATGCGGTGTTAATAAAATCAAGGTCAGCGACGTTCAACAAGGATGGGCTGACAGGTCACGAAGTAAGAAGATATATTGAATTCATTCACCGAACTCCGTCTGTCTTTGCAGCCAACCTATCACTTCTTTTCCAAAATCAACTCGGGCACCACTGTTTGCAGGAAATGAAGGCCACATAAATCCAGGACATTAATTAATAGCGGTCGAGACTTGTTTTTACAAGTAGTATTAGAATTAGAATTGATTTTCTTTCGTTTTATTACGCGGACAAATGAATGTCACACCAAGATGGGATGAATTTGCATGCGGCCTACCTTACACTGCCAGGACTTCAATGCCAACAATAAAAGGAAAGGAAAAGCAAGGAAGGAAAAAACAACAGCTCTAAAACTGATAGCCCACCGCGAGGGTCGAACTCGCAGCCTTCAGATCGCCGAGTCTAAGAGTCTGACGCTCTATCCGATTGAGCTAGGCAGGCGACGATGGTTTAGACATTAATCACTGATGTATCATTGTCTATTGACGACGCAGAAAAGAACTCGAGCACAACACCATACTATTACAACATGATCACACCAAGGACGATGGCTACATACATCGAACATTATACCCCCACTCTGCGCAAATGAGTAAGAGACTGCCACTTAACCACGCCAAACTCACCTATGAACAACCTTCTTTTGCCCGCTGAACCTGATGATCTCTCTTTTCTCCAGGATATATAACGTGCGCTCAAGGGCGTGATTTGTATAGCCTTGTTGCGTGACAAATTCCCTGACGAGACTCTGGTAGCTCGTACTCCACCCTACCGGCAACCGTCTCCGAAGCTCTTTCTCTATGCGGCTCATCTCTTCGTTCAGCTCACCTCGAGACATCCCATCAACAGAACCTGCCGACACCGCATCCATAGTCGAGAATTTGAACAGACGTATCGCTTCTTCAACGTGATGATTTTGCACGATGGGCGACAGGGTTATCTTCGCCAGTGACTCAGACATTCTGATGATGGCTTCTAGTTGACTAGATATGCGATTGTTAGCGACGAAAGCAGAAGGATTAATCATTGTTAAACAAACCGAATAGTTATTGGTATTGAACTTCGCTCGTCGTTGTCTCGCTCGACCTGCTGAACTTGCTTTCTCAGGCTGACGAAGTGGCTGCTCAACATTTCCTGAGCATCTTGGGAAAGGCGAGGAGCACATTTACTACAAGGTACGTTGAGAACAGCGACTCTGAGTGAGGAGACGAAGCATGCCTCTTGCAGTATGCAATATATCGCTTCATCTTGTCGATGTCAATCTCACCAATAACCTCGCCGTTCTCAGCGTTTTGGTTTGGTCTGTTCATATGGATGTTCATGACGTGCTTTGCAATCATCTGCTCTGGAGGATGAGGAAATAATTGGAGTAAAAAGATGGGTTAACGAACCCGATCACGCTGTTCATTATGTTCGTCTTTGACTATGAATATCATATCAAACCGAGATAAGATAGTAGTCTGGAAATCGATATTCTGCAAAAAAAATAGAAAGGAAAAAAAAAGCTCAACCTCCCAAATCACTGCGAACGATAGACTCACCTCGCCTGGACTTCGTCCTTCATCGTACCTACCCCACACTGGGTTCGCTGCTGCAAGGACACTCGTCCGGGAGTTCAGGACCGTGGTGATGCCGGCTTTCGCTATGGATATAGTCTGCTGTTCCATAGCCTCATGGATGGCAACACGGTCCTCGTCACGCATCTTATCAAACTCATCGATGCACACTACACCAGTGTCAGCAAGGACCATCGCACCTCCTTCGAGGTAAAACTCGCGCTAATCAAGTCGAATCAGTATCATCTAAAGTACTTCTCACACAGGCTCACAGAAACTGCATCACGTTGTACCGAAGCTGTCAGACCTGCTGCACTCGAGCCCTTGCCCGACGTGTACACGGCGATCGGAGCAACCTGTGAACACCGTTAACCAATAGCTGGGGCACATGATAACGAGTCCTACCTTCTCCACGAACTTGAGTAACTGGCTTTTAGCTGTACCAGGGTCTCCAAGTAGCAGTACATTGATATCTCCCCTCAATCGCATCCCATCAGGTAATACTTTCTTCGAGCCTCCAAACAAGAGGCAAGCAATTGCCTTCTTGATATCTGAATACCATGAGTGATGTATTGATGTTCTGTAAGACGGAAACAAACCTAGGCAACCATAAATACTTGGAGCTACACTTTTTGCGAAGCGTTCGTAGAAACCTTCGCTTCGTGCCATCTCAGCGAAATCTTCCTCCTCTTCAGGAGTGAACTGCACTCCGAAGGGGTTCGAGGCTCCACCACCTGCAGATGGAGACGACAGCTCAATATGAACCAGGCGAAGATATGGCTGTCGGAGAGCAGCCGGTCCCGCGGATTTCTGAGTTGTACCTTAGTGGCGTGAGGGACAAGAGGAAACTCTCGAAACTCACGTTTTTTGCCGAGTTGAATGTCGAATAGATCCCAGTAGTGATAATGCGTGAGCCCGGAACGACCTTTCCCGTAAGATATCTATCGGCTGATAGGAGGATGTGTCGAGGAATTTCCCCAACTGGTACCATATCCGGTGCTTCTTGGAGCTTGAACGTTTGTTGGTCGACGAAGCTGGACTTTGAATGAACAATGATGTAGGGATCCAGCGGACAATCTTTCTTCTGATTCTCCAACTCGGGAGCATCGCAGACCCTTGGGAGGCCTCTGTCCGAACCACTACCAAGACCACCAAGACCACCAGAGGGATATATGATCTTCGTTGATTTGCACGCACGGCATTGGAGGTGGAGCTTTGTGGATCTAGAGGAGAGAACGGAGGCCGAAATGACGATGCCTGGTATACGAACTAGTTTATTCATCCTGTCCGCAGTAAGGTCACGAAATCGTTGCATGCTTAACCCAGACTGGATGGTTATTTGGATTTTGGGTATAGATTGGAGAGCAGCTTCTGCTCGCTCATCGGACGTGCTTGCTAGAGGGAAAAGGATCGATCTGGCTGCTTTGGTGGCCGCATTTTCAAACTTTACAAAACATGAGCAAGAAAGAAGGTCGTGTAGCAACGAAGAGCGACCCACCAAGGGAAGAATATCTGCTGGTCGATCCTGAATCGCGTGTGCAAGTTCGTCGTTATACAAGCTAAGGTGGCGAAGGTCTATCTCTAGCTGGTACTGCTTCAAAAGAAGATTTCTACGTAGATTGTCCCTACGAAACGATGAGATATGATTCAAAAAAGGGGGGAGGGGCAAACCTGTATATGAAATCACCGCCCACTCTGTACTGCAGCAAGAATTCGAGAAGGAGTTTTTCCGTCTGCGACGGGGTATCCGTTGAGGTTGAGGCGGGGGGATCATGGACGTTGACAGTGAAAACTCGATTAGCATCAAAGCCAGACATTGTGCGAGCTACTCAAGTCACAGACTCACAGCAGGCGACGCGACTGGATCAGCTCAGGGCAGGTCCTTTCGCGTTCGACCAAATTGTGGACTATTAATTACTTGTCTCGTACAGAAGACAAGTCCCGTTTAGCTCAGTTGGTAGAGCGCGTCACTAGTAATGACGAGGTCAGTCGTTCGAGTCGGCTAATGGGAATTTTTTGAGCCTGCCTTTCATGCCACCAAGACCAGTAAGGCTGAGACCCCCTTTTCCTTCTAAGCTAGATCTACCCTGTCAAAGACCAACATGACTCCAATGGACATCGACGAACCTTCAGTCGTCCTCCCAGCGACCACTACGTCCAGCCTTTCTCTTTTACTGTTTGTCGAAATCATGCTTCACCAATGTATCAAACCTCACAGCACGCATACAGTCACCCCCTCCCAATTCTAAATATCTCTGAGCACCTCACGCGATTAAAACTTCAGACGAAATCGCATCTGCCGTTTGGTAAGCTGTCTTCTTCGATCGACCACTAGCCAGACCGCAGACTGTGTATAGTGCTTGGCGCGTTACTCGGCACACAGAATGGTCGAGAGGTTGAGATCGTCAACACGTTTGAGTTGGCAGTAGAGAATGGACGTGATGACATGGTCGATCATGGCTTTCTAATGCAAAGACGGGATCAATGTAGGCCACTTTTCTTGGAGCGTTCTTTGCCTCACACGTCGGCCTAGACAAACAGGTGTTCCCTTCGTTGGAATTCATTGGGTGGTACACCGTGGCACCGATACCGACTTCCCGTCATATAGCGCTCCAGGATCAGGTCAGCTCGAGTTGTTATGCCCTGTCCCTCGATAGTTGATGGTTCGCTGTATAGTTTACAGGATACTGCTCCACGCCACTACTCCTTCTACTTCAGCCCTCTTCATCTGTGTCCACCTCCTCCGACATCACTGGCCAAACCCTTCCTTTCAAGGCTTACGAACCTTCTGTGGAGATCAGAGACAAGAAGACGCGATCCGTGTTTATTGAGGCACCATACAAAGTCGAAACAGGAGAAGCAGAACGCATCGCTGTCGATTGGACAGCAAAGGGCGGAGGGGGGAGTACCAGTCGCGAGTATCTGATCATCTTAGCGCCTCACAATACTAGGCTAATGGTGCTCAGTGGAATCCCATTTGCAGGCACAAAGAGCTGCAGTCAAGATGCTTCATGAACGGATCTTAGTGCTTGTACAGTATGTCACAAACGCGATCGCAGGTGGGGAATGATTGCTGGTCATTCCCACAATCTGAATGACAGATCATATCACAGGCCAAGTCCCCAAGGATCACACAATTCTTCGATCAATTTCCGCCTTGATTGCATCTCTTCCTGCCAGTGAGAACAAGGCTTTTCGCGAGGAATTCGACACGGTAAGTATAGCTCTGCTTCACAGCCCTTTTGAGCCCGTGTCTGTCGTTATGTCCGATTCGGATGCTCCTGAAATCATTCTGACACCGCTCGATGATGTCTCTAGGAATATGAAGATGTACAGCTCACGGCGTTTCTGTCTGCACTGACAAAATCAACAAATACATTGAATGATGTGCGCGATGCTCGTTAGCAAGGATGAGCCTTGTATCTGACGAATCGCCCCGTAGCTGGTCGATAAGCACCTTGTCCTGAATGGTACTCCGCGTGATGAACGGGCTATGGGACCTGGCCCAAGGAGGCGGATGGGTAGGCAAGGAGGCATGCTTGGGGATTGGGCGATGCACTCTTAGACCGGAGCACACGAGCTGATATAGCATCAATCCATGACACGTTTTATGCACAGGCTTGGACAATTTCACCACATATCAATGAGTTACCTGGGGCGCTGAATACCTAGCATGTGCGTATTGCTTGGGACGTTCACTAGACCATAGGTATTGGCTTGTGATTTCACTCCCTGACAACGGAGTAGCCGATGCAGAAAAGGAAGTGTATGTGGTGCGCTGGAGTATTGGCTATCCCTCGCTGCAGCCACCTGGTTCAAGACATGCCATCGCCGCAAGATACACTAACCTTCTCGTCCCTCAAAGGGCTGTCCAACACTAGAAAGGTGTACATCCTGGGTTATAGTTGGCTGTGTGGGATGTGTAGGTGCCACTATTGCGTTCATAGAACATTGAGTCTTTGCTCGCCGGAGATCGTCTGGCAACCCAGCTCTGTGGGTAACGTTCTTTGGGGGTGAGTTTGCAGGCTTGGCCAGCATCTGACCACGAGGAGTGTCAATTCGTTCACGTCAGGTGTTATTGGCCACAGAATTCTCTGTACGTCTTGGGGGCAATTCCAGACGGACTCTTGCCCGATTACAATGTAATCTTTATATCAGCGAGGCAGCAGTTTGGTGCTTTCCAACACCGGTCCTTTCCCGTCTACTTCGCGACTTCGCTTTGCATTGCTTTCGCCTTGTTAGTGCTCTGGGTGTTCCATTACCTGAATGTCTCGACCCAGCTCGACAGCCCCTTGATTGTCGACGTCGCACAAGTATATGCCCTGGCGAGCGTCATTTGGTTCCAAGGTGTGAACCAGTTTGTGATCGGTCCCATGACCAGCAAGTACGTGTTCTGTACAACGGAATGCGTCAATCTAGCATTTCGAAACTTGACTTTCAATGTCAAGGACGACGTTGCAACGCCACAAGCTGAAGGTAGTGCAACCCTTGGCGTAGTGGGTGTTTGCCCACCTATTACCGTACAGGTCTCAGATGAAATGAAGGTCTTGGATACGAGGTTTGGGATACTTCATGGTATCAGCTCTCTGGCAAACCTTGGTGCGATCATTGCCCTCATTTTTCACGGACTGTGCCTTGGAGTATAGGTGCGAGTCGTCTCGTGAAGAGAACGGCTGAAATAGGTTGATCCGACTATCTCTAGGCGCACACGTTGTAAAAGTCACAAGATATTAGGCAAAGAAAATACAGGTTATAACACACTAAGCACCAACTGCCTCCATGGCTGGCATATATCCCTCCTTGAGACTTCTCTCCAGTCTTCTTATCTCCTCGATCGAGGTTGCTTTTGCGATGGCGTGCTTGACTCTCTCTGCTTCTTCCTTTGACATCAACCGGCCAGCCTTGCCAGCGAGTGGTACCGGCTTAGGTTCGTCAATCGTAATGGCAACCTTTGTGCTTTGTTTTGAGACGGTCGTGGATATTGTCGTTGCGAGTGCGGTGGGTAGACCCTCTGCAGTGAGAAACAGTGACTTGCCTGTCTGCCGCTCCTACATGGTGTGGAAGCGTTCAAACTGTATCGAGACCGACGCGAAAACGATTTCTGGCGCACCTTATCCCGGATTCTCTGAAAATCCAGAACTCTCAGCGATGGTATTCTCCATGCAAGCCACTCGCGATACCATTTCTTTTCCCGTACGGGGTTCCCAATCAAGGATAGGTACTTGAGATTTTTTAGTTCTTTGAGGGATTCGAGATCTCCGAGCTCGGATATGCTGTTTGCGGTAAGGACGAGAGTGGTGAGATTAGGGACTGATAGGTTGATGGATGGGGAGATGGACGAGACACGGTTATTTGCGAGGAGGAGTGTGCGTAGACGTTTGAGGAGGGGCACGTTCCCGAGCGCAGTGATGGAATTATCCGTCATGTCTATGGCATCATGCTGGTCCTGGGTTGGAGTGCAAGTCTGATGAGACCGAGCGCGATGGACGTGATCAGACGACACATGCCTTGGTGACACCCAAGTTTTCGATGGTGGGGATTTTGTACCCTTTGTGGGGCATCAGCGAGGCGTGCAGCATACGATTCTTTGGCGGACTCACCGCGAAGATCGAGCTGGCGCTCTCTGATGGGGTTTATTGCAGAGGGTGCTTGGGCAAGCAGCTCTGGAGTGAGCTTGACCATGGCTGAAGCGGAGCCGTTTCAGACTCAGACGAAAACGAGGCCCATCCAATCCGCGAAGTTGGCAGCGACGACGCTTCTTCCTCCAAGAATGAGACCCGTATACCAGAGACTCAACCTGTTCGTACGCCTCTCCGTCTTTGCGCTGCAGCCTGTCCTCACATACCTCCAGATTTATCGCTGGCCAGGATGCCTATACCTTTGTTCCCGTGGAACCGCTCGGGGCACAGTCCCTCACCATACACAGGTCGACTGGTGACATAGTTCTCAACCGTGAGCCCTCCTTGGTCTCACAATGTACACTGCTCTTCCTCACACCGAGACATCCAGCGCCCAACACGCCGCCACCCCCTGCTGCCTCGAGGTACGAAAAGACGGTGTACGGGATACTCGGGATGATCTCTTTAGCACTGTGTGCGTTCCCAATGTTTGACTTTCGCTTGCAAGCGACCCATCATATCCTACGACAGCGGAGTACATCATCATCCTGACTGGCCGCGAGCACCGAGCACGCTTCATGGGACACGATGTATACCGTGCTGCAGACTTCGATATCCTTCCCCTTAATCCAAACATCTCCGCCCAGAATGCACCACATCCTGTCGAGGGACATCTGCTGGCACTCGTGCGGTCTCATTTGCTCGGCGGCCACTTCATGTTTAGCTATGGATGGGATTTGTCTACACGCTTGCAGGCACAGTGGGCCGAGAGGGAGAATAACCACGAGAGGTCTCTTTGGGAACAGGTAAATGAAATGATTTGCACCAAAATTTTCGCATCTGATAGCGCGCAAGGCGGATGACAGGTTTTTCTGGAACAAGTGCGCACATCGTGTTATTCCTTCAGCAGGACTTTGACAATCTCTTTAGGTTCCTGCAGTCAAGGTTGATCGACACCGACATTGCACAAGATGTGAGAAAAACAACCATCTTCTACTGTTGCATCTCTGACGCTGAAACTCGAGCAGCTCAGTCCCTACATCCTTCATATAGTATACGGCAGTGGGTGTTCAGTGACAGACATATCATACATTCGTGTTGACATCAATGTCCAGCATTTGATGTCCGCACTAGCTATATCCATGGGCACCGGCTCCAGCTATGTCTCATCAGCCGGAGGTCACGGTATCGTGCAGGTACACGGTACTTCCGCCGAGGCGTAGACCAGGATGGGCACGTTGCAAACTTTAATGAGACAGAACAAATACTTCTCGTCGAAGAACAAGCAGCAGGCCGCATTTCCAACGTCGAAAAGTTTTCTCACCAACTTAGTTTTGCCCAGATTCGAGGAAGTATTCCCGTGTTTTGGGCTGAAGTCAATACGCTGAGGTACAAACCTGATTTGCAAGTGATGGACCTTCAAGATGCTGTAAGTAGGTCAATCCTTAGAAGGTGATAAAATACTCAACATCCTCAAAGGTCGATTCCTTGCGTCGTCATCTACAAGAACAAGTTTCGATCTATGGCGAACAAAGCTTGATCAACTTAGTCAACCAGAAGGGGTACGAACAGCCCGTCAAAGATGCATATGAACGCATCTTTAGTCAAGTGTGTTATTCTTAATTGCGTCTCTTGTACCGCTTACGCGTCTGTTCCAGGCTGAAGTGGTAGACGTCAAATACCAGTATTTCGATTTCCACAGCGAATGCAAGAATATGCGTTGGGACCGTATCAATATCCTCGTTGAAAAGATGCAAGATGACCTTTTAAAGCAGGGGTATGGATGCTGTCATTGATACTCCTACTCCTACTCAAGTATCCTTAGCTATTTCCACCTCGACATGTCCCAACCTGATCCAGTGAAAACTCAGCGAGGAGTTGTCCGCACAAATTGCATGGACAATTTGGATCGCACGAACGTTGTGCAGGCAGCATTGGCAAAGTGGACACTAAATCATCAGCTCAAAGCGCTCGGGGTACTCGCTGAGGGTGAGGGTCTAGATGATCTTCACGCCTTGAGCAGGGATTTTCGAGAGTGTAAGCGTTTATCCTACCATTAAATATTATCTGATGGTATATAACTGATATCCGGACAGTGTGGGCCGACCATGCTGACCTGATCTCGAAAGCCTATGCTGGCTCTGGTGCCTTGAAGTCAGACTTCACAAGAACAAACAAGCGAACAAAGATGGGTGTCCTTGAAGATGGCTATAAGAGTATAATGCGATACGTCAGAAATAATTATTTCGACGGCGCGAGGCAGGATGGCTTCGACCTTGTGACTGGAGCATGGACTCCGCGGAAGAATCCGATCACAGCTATTTCCTTGTTGGCAGACACCCGGCCACTGGTCATCCGCTCAGTAAGTCGTTTGCGTCTTGGGACTATCCGTCCGCTCATCAACGTTAAGGTTCCTTACGTCATGTCTTTTTCCCTGTTCATGATTTGTGCTGGCCTCACACTGCCAAGAACTTCGGGTGAGTTGCGAACAAGTTCGGGGTTCGCAAGTTTTGATCGTTTCGGTGCAGACTACTCTCTCTTCTACTATTTCATGCTTTGGCTGGTTGTCGCAGCCTTTGCGATTACATTCATCATGATTTACGGCATCGAATATGTTTCGTGGCCAAGACTGATACCACCAACGGATATTGTCTACTATGAGGGACCGGGATTCCGTTCTGCGCACCACGGCAAGGGCTTAAAAGGCTCATTCGTCCAGAAGTTTGGTTTGTCGGGGAAAGTTTTCTCCGCGGATGCAGTTCCGACAGCCAGGAAAAGGGCGCTAACTGTGAGCAAGATGGAGGAAATAGAGATGGGAAACAAGCAAAGAGTAGATTAGGGTAGGAACTTGTCGTCTGCTACTTGTGTTGCCCTTAGGCTCGACCCAAATTGTTACCTAATTTAGGCGTGTGGCCAAACGCTACAGCGGAGTTTAGATAGATCCAAAACTTCTACAACGCCACGCCCCGAGTTGATATTGCAACATCCCACTCTTCGTTGTATAAGGATGTCTGGAAAAAAACGCGCTTCTCCCGGCACTGACACGGAAAAAAACCCTCTTGAGAGCGTTGAGCTCAGCGACGAGGATGCCCAAAAATTGCAAGACGTCCAAAAGCAAATTGAACGTGCTGAACTACTCCTGGGTGGGTCACATTTTCGCTGAAGGTGTTGAGGTCCACTGTAATTTGAGCTCACTTCAGAGCGTCGTGGACATGAGACGCTTCGCCCTGTCTACGAAAAACGACGCGAAGTTGCTAAAGCGATATCAAAGTTTTGGCCTATTGCGTTGATGAACCATCCCTTGATCGGCTTCCAAGCTCAGCATAATATTGATCGCATTGCCTTGAGTTACTTGGAAGACTTGTGGGTGGCACGCGATCCTAACGAGCCAAGATGCTTCACCATTGAGTTTGTGCGTTTTCTGTCGCGTTCTGCGTCATAGTACTCACCCGCAGCGTAGCACTTCAAATCAAACCCATACTTCACCGACTCTATCCTGAAAAAAGAGTACAAGTATGTTCCACCGCCCGAGGCTGCGGGAGAGCAGCCCGGCGAGGATGGCTTGACACCCTCGATGCTTTCTTTCGTGTGGGCTCGTGATGTAAAGCCTTCGGTATGAATACTCTCCACACGTACTCTGAGATTTTTCTCATCATTTTTTACTTAGGCCACCAAAATCCACTGGAAAGATGCCCAGAACGCGTTGACAAAATTGCACCCTCGTGTTGAGGAAGAAGACGTAGAAGAATCTGACATGCCCGCTGAAGCTGGCAGTTTCTTCAACTTCTTCGAATTTGGCTCGGATCCATTCGATGTAAGTTGACTTACGAAACATGCGTGTGACAGGGTTCATCTGGGTTTAGATCGGAACTACCATTGCCAACGAAGTCTTCGTTGAAGCTACCGACTACTTCCTCGGAAATGTTCCTTCAGACGAAATTGACTCCGAGGACGAGGAGAGCGATGACGACGACGACGAAGCTGAGGAGATTGATTTGGAAAAGCCCAGATCTAAAAAGCAGAAAAAGGATTGAATGTACGCTCGGTAGCATTTACGTTGACCACACATACATATTCGATACATATTTATTCTGTCGTGACATTATTTGCTTGACTGCAGTGATTTGCAACACTTTATAGTCCGAATCGATATCGATGTACGTGGGCAAAGACATGAGTTCGTGAGGTATTGAAGTTGAGATGCTCGTCTGTTTACTGGCAGGGCGTACCGCTGTACACATGAAACTTCAAATTTAGCTCCACCCCTCATTTGTTTGTTCCAGACTACTAGTGAACTCATCTCCATTCGCGAATATCACTCACATATATAATGGAGCCTGGCAGGTGGTGGTTCGACAGCCTTAAATATCATTCCTTTCCTTGTTGTCCCAGGCAACCCACACTGCATTTCTTTTGACTGGGAAGGCACAAGTACTACATCTAAGTGCGTCATCTCGGAGGCGTAATTAGCCTAGCACTTGAAAGTCCAAAAACGACAAAGAAAACCGATCAATGTTGCTAAACTACACTCAGTCCAAGATTCTTCGGACAAGAAGGGGAAGGGAACTTGGTCCCTCTCCTACGATCCTGGGCCGGATAACAAACGTCTGGAAACTTTCTATATCGCACTCGCACGTAAACGAAAATTGACGCAAGAGAATGACTGTCAGGGCCTATGTGGGATAGTCTCAACTTGCGCTACAAAAGTCTTGCCTCTTACTCACTTTAATTTCAGCAGCTGCGAAATTCCTGCCCAAACAACCTCGCGGACTGGAATTGTGGGTCAACGAGATGACTAGTGCCCGAATTAGTCCCCTCACCCGAGGCCGAACGCGAACAGGTCGCGATTGTTTCGAGTATTGCGTTGCAGCCATCGCTCTGGACGGAAAACATCGGCGTCGGGTCCCCATGTGGACTTATCCTTCTGAATCACATCGACTGGCATGGAAAAGACGGTCCCCTTCGGTATAATGAGGTGAGAATCAGTGGTACCAGGCAGGGGCTCGGATAAGGGAACGATCGTGGTTTCGGAAGCCTAGGGGATTACTTTTAGTCATTACGAGGGACAGAATATATATTGAGGCACCTGATGGTGGTTCTCCAATACGGGGGGGTGCATGCGTAACGTTTCCATGAAGAACGCGTGCAGTAACGGGAAATCGTTATTCAACGCGTCGTATGATGGATCACATGCGATTGACACCTCATTCCGGATAGCTTCTTGTCTTTCGGGATCCATGGCCAACTCATAAAAGAGCCACTGTCAATGGTCAGGTCGTGAGACATCACTCGGGTGACAGGTCCTGCTTACAGCAATCGTAGCGGACACGGGCTCGTAGCCCGCAGAGATGATTGTCCGCATTTGTGCTGCCACTTGTTCATCATCCAAATAGGGTGTCATAGATGATCTATCTTCTCTCACTGATTGTTGATTAGCCCGGGCCCCAGAACAACACCTTTGAGCGTACGCATTAAGGACATCAATGACTTGGTATCTGGGTCGTTGCTGATTTTCGCGTCGCTCAAGATGGCCATAGCCAGTTCGCCAAGCTCCTTGCGAGTCTTGCGGATGAGGTTTCCTTTCTTACCGAAGTGTAGGATCCATGGAGCCAGCCAAAAGAGGGCACGCATATAGAACGTCCATTGCGTCTTCTCGTGGTTCGTCAGGCTATCTAGAGCATGTACCAGAGTATGCGGGTGACCATTTAGGCACTCGAAGTCGTGCGAGAATGCAGCTCGCCCGATAGTATCAAGCCTGTTCAGATACGTATAAGCACCCTGTCGGTCACCTGATTGGCGTACATACGCAAATCGGCCGGCCCAATTCGTCACCTCGATTGTGAGTTGAGCAGCTTGAGAGTCATCAAAAATCTTTTGCCATTGGATGGCCATCTCCAGCAAATGTCGGATACTGTCTGTGAATTGAATGGGTCGAACTCACCTTTGTGGCATTCTCATAAAACATTGTCGTCAGGTGTCTCACAGATTGAGGGCTGAGATATTAGTCAAATCCAAATGGAATCCATTGTCCCATTCTGAAGTTGAGTTACCTCAATGCGGGTGCAACGGTCCTGCGCTGTCTTTCGTGCGCTTCTTTCCCTATGGAGAAAAGGTTAGGATGGACCAAGTCATGACACGGAACCGTATCACCTTCCACCCAAAGAATGCCTTTGCCAAGCAGTAATCGGAACCATGTTCTGACGCCATTGGGCTTGGGGAACTGATACGCTCCTTCCCCCACGATATAACTGATGGCGCGAGAATCAGTGATGGACAGGAGCTGGTGCTTTGTAATACTGTCTCAGTAAGGTGGATTCGATGCACAGAAAGACGAACCCCAAATGCACCGGAAAACCGCACAACTTTACCAAACTTACGATGCCACTCTACATAGTGCACGCCGGGCGCGTCATGGTAGAGAATTTGTTCCTCCCCCCACAGCCACGAGTGAGGTTTTGGGCCAGGGACATGCCACAAGACAAGCATGGTGGAGATTCTGAAATAGATAAAGCGTAGAAGATACACAAGGCCCAAGGTGAGCGCGAGATGGGATGTGGATACCATTTGAGCGCTGTGTGTGGGGGGATATTATTGATAGATCGGGATGTCTTATACGCGTTCATCGTTGTGTGTGGATGAGTGACGTGTCGTCCGAATTGGCAACTTGAAGTAGACAGACATCAAACTTGCAAGTCAACGCCGATACTCTTCGCTGGTACGGCCATGCCAACTGTCCGTCAAGAGTCACCTACGAAGCCTCATCTCCCCAGCCTCCGCCACCGGCCTAACCTTAGCGTGGAAGATCAGACAGACGTGCGCACCCACCGCAAGAAACCGACCGCGTCCACTTTGGATAGCATTCACATTTCCCCGCGTGCCCCGACCATGGTACGGCACTCAAGAAGAGCCTCGGATGCAGACGAACACGACGAGGTGCAACTGTCTCTCTTGTCCCAAGAGCATGGCCCGACACACGACGATCGAGTGTCGTTCGGCGAGGTTCACGAAAAAAACAAGACCCTTTCCGTCAGAGACAGAAAAGCCATGTCATTGCTCATCGTTCTTTGTCCGTCCGCTCCTTCCCATTATCTCGTTTCTGTAGCTCACCCCTCTCAGACCTCATTCAAGGAATTCCGGTGAGTGACACGTGTCTCTGGCGAAGCCCCGCTAATCCCGAGACTCGTAGTTGGGCCTTGCGCTAGGTATGCACACCTTTCCCTCTCAATCCATCATCTAACTCCTCGGCATTCAAGGCTCCGTGCCGTTCATTCTACGAGACCATCTATCTTATTCCCAGCTCGGAGTGTTCGCTCTCTCCAGTTATCCGTATTCTCTCAAGTTGCTATGGTCGCCCATCGTCGACTCTACCTTCCTTTCCTCCGTCGGCCGCCGCAAATCATGGATCATTCCAATGCAGCTCATAATCGGTTCCATGATGCTATATATTGCGGGAAACGTAGAGAGATTATTCGAGCATGTTCGTTCATCACTTCTGTTTTGTTTCGTTTTATACTCAACCTTGTCAGCCGGCAGACAACGTATACGAACTCACGTTCGTATTCACCTCCCTTGTCATGTTCTCCGCAACGCAAGGTATGTATCTTTGCCCCTCGTGACCAGTTGGTTAACACGTCCCTCTGTGATAGACATTGCTGTAGACGGCTGGGCTCTGACACTCTTATCTCAAGAAAACCTGTCTTTTGCATCTACTTGCCAGACAATCGGTTTAAATACCGGCTTCTTTACATCTTTCACAGTATTCCTCGCCCTCAACAGCGAGGTATTCTCGTACGTCAAAATTTCTCTGGTATGGTGTCAGCTTACATCCATCCCAGTCAAAAATGGGGAATACCACATTTGACCATGAGCACATACCTACAGTTCTGCAGCCTCCTGTGCTTTGGCGTCACTTTTTGGCTCATCTTTTTCGAGAAGGAGGTATGTAATCGAAAAAAGCTATGTATCGGATTTTCATCCCATTGTAGGGGACCGAGTCGCTTCATGGTTCCGAAATGACCGTCTCGACTATTTACAAAACCATCTGGGGCATTTGCAAATTAAAACGTAGGTATTGGTAAATTTGCAAGTGGTTGGTATCCTTTATATGCCATCCCTGCAGATATACAAGCCCTCATCGTCATGCATTGCTTCGCCAAAGTCGGTTTCCAAGCCAATGAATCGGTCACAAGCCTGAAGATGATCGAAAAGGGACTGGGTCGCGAAGATCTCGCCATCGTGGTCCTCATAGACTTTCCGTTTCAAATCCTTGGTGGTTGGCTCGCCGCTAAATGGTCAAGTGGCGATAAGCCATTACGCCCCTGGATATGGGCATTTTGGCCACGGCTGATTTTTGCCTTGATATCCGCGTTTATTGTTTATTGTTTTCCAACACCACCGCTATCTTATGGGTTCTTCACATACCTAGTGATACACACCGTTCTGCAGGGATTTGCATCGTGAGTGTCTCTTCATCATGCAGTACTCTTTTTTTTCTTATCAATTCATTAGTACCGTTCAATTCGTAGGCATCTCGGCCTTCCACACGAGGATCTCTGACCCTCTGATTGGAGGGACCTACATGACGGTGAGTATCACGATTTTCCGCAGTTTCCACAAGGGTTTTGATCGGTACAGCTGCTCAATACGTTCGCGAATCTGGGAGGTACTTGGCCAAAGTATTTTGTTCTAAAAGGTTAGTCTACCACCATAGATGGCCCGCGGCTGACCGTGGCCAAGGTGTGGATTACTTCAGCGAGGCATATTGTAGAGTCAAGGATGCAGACGGGGAGCTACTCGTGAAAGGTATGACGGATGTACCGCAACAGAGTGCGAGAGGCTAACGTGCGGACCAGCTACTGAATGTGTGTCGGACCGAGGCAAGGAGCTCTGTGCTGACATCAATGGAGAGTGTGTGACCGAGCAGGACGGTTACTACTACGTCTCGGTGATTTGCGTGATTTTCGGGGTGGCCTTTCTGGTTGGATACATTATCCCGACGGCGCGCAAGCTGCAAGGTGAGTTACTGTCGAGACTGGGAGAGATGTTGACTGAGGAGGTGGCAGCGCTGCCGGTACATCGATGGCGGATTGGTGCAGAGTGAGGGGATTGCCTGCCCTAAATTGCTGTGTGGAATGTATGGGATAGTGTAATTAAACGCGAGTTTTCCACAAGTGGATTTTTGAAATCGTTCTTTGAGTTACACCAGTCCTACAACGAGCTAGTCGTCCTTTACAATCTCGCAAAATGGCCGCTACAACTATGCACTTTGGTCCAGAGTGGATGCGTGCAAAGCCCCAAACCGTCGCCCGCCAGCTGCCACCGCCCTCTCCGCCACTACAGGCGGCATCGGCCGCTCAGCAGCTCGGCGCATCTACATACTCTGCTCTCGTCGCCCCGCTGACCCAGGATCTCGACAAGCGCGACGAATCTCGTCCATTCAGGTATGCCAAAGACGAAATGCTCAGAATCTATAAAGAGGGCGGCGGAAAGGGTGGTCTTAATCTCGAAGTGGAACGCTGGGAGGGTATCGTCCGTGACGTCGGCAGCGAGCCAGCTGCTCTCCGTGAAATGAGCGAGGCGGAAAAGAAGGTCAGACAATGTTCCTGCATCATTCTTATGACCCGTTCACTCACACGAGGCATCTAGCTTTTCGCCGGGCCTCTTAATTCCGAGCTTCGTCGCCGCCAGTCAACGGATTTAATGAACACCTTGTCTTCACCATCCGATAGACAACGGTTGAGCCATCCAAACTCTGCAACAAATAATACCATGCGTTACGGCTCTTTTCTGGGAAGGAGGAGAGACAGCACAGGTGAATCCGAGCAAGTTATCACTCTTTTATCACTCAGATTTATTTTCCAAAGATCAACCGCCACTTTCTCTGCCTCGTAAACTATCTATTTCAAATACCCAAGGTAGTACATTGACATCAGCTCGAGACACGCTTCCTTCACCTCGCAACAGGATGGGCGCTTTTGGCTCTGGTTTTGACGGAGTTCTCAACAGCGGTGATTCTCGGTCGAGGAAACGGCCTTCTGCGGGTGTGACTGGAGCTGGTGGCGGTATGCTAGCACGAGGAGAAGGGAAGGAAGAGGATGCTCGGCGTTCAGAAATCAAGGAAAAGGAGGAAAGCACGGGACATCACTCACCCCATAGTGATCCGGCCGCCGCTGTGGATCGATCGTCGTCTCCTGGTCCCGATGTATCTCCATCAGACGCCACGTCGGCCGGCCAAGTCTCTTCGTCGGAGCTCGATTCAGTTGGCCAAAACATGGCAGGTATGAGTTTGGAAGCGCAGAATCAACCTAATTCAAGCCCACGAGTTCTACCCACGATAAATTCTCTCCCATCTGGCCCTCCTCCTGGTTTGACTGATCCTGCAAGTATCGAATGGTCATATCTGGATCCTCAAGGTCAGGTGCAGGGTGAGTATACCTCAAGGTCAAGTAATCGTACCGTGATCGATTTCATACAATATAGGTCCATTCCGAGCTGATCTGATGCAGAAGTGGTTTGATGAAGGCTACTTCACCCCTGACCTACTCATGAAGCGCACTCACATCGACACGGATTGGATTGCTGTCGGAATACTCGAAAGGCGCGCAGCCGTAGGAAAGATCTTCCTTTCCCAGATCTCCAACGGCCCACCCGGCCTTGCTATTCATGCAGAGTCCCCGAAGAGCTACTCTCCGGTCCACGAACAAAACATGTTTAATGGATACCAGCCTGCTCCAACCCGGACCTTGCGGACCACTTTAGATTCATACCTGAATAGCTCCTCTCCTACCGAATCACCTTCATCGTCCCTCGGTGGCGGCAGGCTTGGAAACGGCTCTCCGGATCTGTCTACACATGATGGTAGAGCAGGAAGCAACGTGTACTCCAGCGAGCCCAACTTTGGAGGTCGTACCTTTGGAGGGCGAGCAGCGTTTCAAGATTCAATTCCAGATGCACGAGCCCTCAATAACAATCCCCTAGGAAGGGCGCCCACCATTGACACGTTTAATGCTTACAGTGGAGGTGGTGATACTTCCCCTTGGTCAGCTGGGCCAGGGCAAATCAGCCAAGGTTTCAATGACAATGAACAGCACCCATATCCCAATGGGTTTAACGGCATAGGATCTGGCGTGATAGGGAGCTCCTTACCGGTCAATCACATCCACAATCTTAACCAGGAGCACTTTGGCGACACGACGTACAGCGGTATGGGTAGTCTCAGCAGCCATCATGACTCCCCAGTTGCACGTCAGCCATCTGATGTCAATGGGATGCCGTTCAACAGTAATTTGGCGAACGGTGTCGCTTCCCAGTTCGGCGCACCAACACAGTTCTCGCAGTCTCCCTCTGTTCCCTATGCAGCATCACAGCACTGCCAGTCCGTTTCAACATTTGGGGATCTATTACCACAAACTTCAGAAGCTCTTAATATCACTCAGACACCGACTTCTGCCGTACAACCGAACAGTGCCTCGCCGTGGACTACACGTACCAGGCCCTTCGAACCTTCTGTCGCTCCTTCACCCGTTGTACCACCCGCTCGTCCCCAGGCATCAGAATGGATAACACCTCAACCGGCGCAACCAGTTGACCCTTCGCCTTGGTTGATTGCCTCATTGCCGGTCGTAGACGACGCTTGGAGGGAAGTGCCCGGCCCGAACAGTCTGACCTTCAGTAACCTTGGACAACATAACAAACTTCAACAGCAAGAAGAGGAGGGAGCAGATGACGTCGTCATTTCTCCCATGGAGGATGCTGTTCCCCTTCCACCCTCCACTGAACTGGTACAGACCGAGTCAACAAACGTTGTGCCAGCCAGTGTAGCAACTATAGCCTCTCAATCTGTCACGCCAGCAACTACTTCTGCCCCTACCCCGGGAACACAAGGTCCAACAGCACAGAAGGTAAGGCGCAAGTCGACGACGCGCGATGTTCAGGCTCCTGCATCCAAGGCTGCACCTGCACCCACTCCCACTGTAGTCAGAGATCAACCCCTCGCCCCTGCGCTTCCGGCTGTTCAACTAAAGCCTGTCTGGGCTGTCGAAGATGACTCCAAGAAACAGAAGGGGACCGGTGCGACGATGAGTTTGAGGGAGATTCAAGAAGCGGAAGTGAGGAAAGCTGAGGCACGCAAAGCTGCTGAGAAGGAACGAGAACGTTTCGCCCGTGCAAACGCTGCTGCTATTGGTAATTCTGTTGCCGAGGAGAGTCAACCATTCACATCTTCCTGGGGTTTGCCGACATCACAAGCGGGCGCTCGAAATCTGATACCATCCAAGGAGACATCGGGAATTAGTTCCATATCCGCGATGCCCGCAGCCCCAGTATGGACAAACGGAACCCCTGCACCTACAGCCAAGAAGACCATGAAGGAGATTCAGGATGAAGAAGAGAGGAGGAAGAAGCCGGCTGTGAAAGAGAGCATGGCGTCTGCAGCTGCACGTCGGGCGTACGCAGAGACCACTGTCAGGGTATACCAATGATCTCATCATCTTGGAACGGTTGCTGATACTTTGTAGGTTGTGCCTAGCGCGCAAGCCCCAGGTGGCTCATGGACGACCGTGGGTCCCAACGGCAAACCCACCCTTCCTGCAACGAACACGCCTCGCCCAGCAGCGAACACCTCTCCAAGTAACCCCACACCTACAACAACATTACGCTCCAATGGTACGGCAACCCGTCAGGCAGTGACTACAACCGTGAAGGTGGCAACCCTGCGAGTTGAGGATTTCCCCATTACACCATCCCATGACTTTTTGAAGTGGCTGGGCGAGGCGCTCAAAGGATTAAATACCTCAGTCAATTGTAAGTGGCACGAGACCCGTTTGGCTGACACGTGGCGTCTTATGTCTCGATCAAACCAGTGGAAGAAATAACCTCAATGCTGCTCTCTTTCCCTCTTGACCCTGATCAGTCGACTATCGAGATCATTTCTGATCTCATCTATGCAAATAGTACGACCCTCGACGGCCGTCGTTTTGCATCAGAATACGTCAACAAACGAAAGGCTGATGCCGTAACTCGACGCGGGACCGCAGGTGCTTCAGGCCCGAGCAGTAAACCAGTGTCCATTGCTGATGTGGTGAAGACGCAACCGAAGCCCGTCCAACAGGAGTGGGGGTTCAAAGTGGTGAATAAGAAGAAGAAGGGTGGGAAGCCATAATTTGGCATGTGACCTATTCAACGCACAGGAGTGTAGCTTGTATAGGTGACTGCTTGGATAGTATCTTCTAATGATGTTTTCAAGTTGGAGATCTGAAACGCTGTTATGAAACTTTCCAAGCAAACCGTCAACTTCTCGTCGGGAGTTTCGAAGTGGCATGTTTCCTCTGGCCAGAAAGTCTCGATATTTCCCTTACTAGAGGAGCAGAGAAGACGTTTAAATACTACAATATATTTAGTTTCTACGAGAGAGCGTGTGCTTCTATTCGTGCATGACTCCGTCAAATCTCATCTAGATTAATCATGAGGAGGTATCTTGGTATATCTTGACGCTTGATACTTCCCAGTCTGTCCAGTGATCTGCTGAGTGTCGAGACACAAGCCCAAAAGTGGACGACTCACAAGCTTCGTTGAATGATGCGCCGCTCGCTTGTACGAACTGCGCGCATGTCGCAAATCCAGTTTGCTGCTGACAACTGACTGATTGTCCGGGTACACCAGTGCCACCCCAAACACCTTCAGCCCAATCACCGCTGTATCGCTGTTCGTCACGATATCCCTTCCCCTGAAAGAAGACGATACACTTACCAAAGCGTGGTATCGAATACCGCGCTGTTGTTCTTGAACATGCTGGAGATATTACAAAGATTCGAGTTAGGCCAAAACGCCATGGGGGTAGTCCAGTTTTGCGGTTGTGGTGCGCCGGCTGTGATATCGTTGGGTATCGAACCCCTCTGAAAATACCATACTTTAATCCCCACGTTGTTAACCCAATACACTGTCCCGGAGCCATTTAGCATCACCTATTATGCGTGTGCAACCCACTCACTCGCATAAACACCACCGCCAACCGAGTTGAAGCCGCTACCGAAGCTAGTAGAGCTAGAGGAACGCATGCCACATCCTGTATTGTTTGACTGCGTAGCAGAACAATCTGTCCCTCCTACGATAGTGCCTGCGATGCCTAGCTGAGTCGCATTGGAGGTGGAGATGCTACACCCAACACCGGTGTGGATCGTAGCTTGGTTATCCGTGTAGTTATTGACACCTTCCACGATATCAATTTCGCCATTGTTAGGCCAGTTGGGTCCGTTCGTCCAGAACGCTGTGATAGACGATGGTGTGTTAGTTCCAGCACTATTTATGAAAGCAAAAGAAATGATATCCACCAGGCCACGTCCCACACCCGGTGGGCATATGCACGGCATCAAGAATCACCAATCCCTGCGTGAACGTCAAATTTGTGGTAATCCTAACGCTGATTCTATTATTCTGCACGGTAGGTGTCGTCTCCACCTTCATCACGGCATTCCCAGCATTATTGATTTCGATGAGTCCAGCACTTTGAGCTGTGCCTTGATCCACGTATTGGACGTTTCCGTTAGTTGGATCGGCGGCGGTGAAGAAGGTCCATCCATCGAAGAAAGTGGAGCCTGAATATGTAGCGATTGGTTTCCAAGGCGAAGGTGGGACGGAGGAAGTACTGGCGGGTTGAGAACTGCTTGTTGTAGACGTGGCGTGCAGAGAGGAAGAGTTTCCGCCAGACACGATGACGCCACCGCCACCACTTGAGACACAGTACACGTTCTGCGCCGGCGGAGAACCAGGCTGCGCAAGGAGGACCCTACCGAAAGTTATGCGAAGATCGCGTGCCAAAGTGGAACTGTGCTTAATGGCAACTTTGTGTGCACGAGATATGAAGGAGTTGCGGGCAGCTGTGAGTGACGGAAAGAGGATGAAAGTAGAGGAGAGCGTAAGAGCGAGAAACATGGAGATGTGCATCGTTTCCGCAGCGCAACTTTTTACGAGAAATATGGTAAAAGGTGTTTGATCGAGCTGACGTGCGGGACACTAGCGCAGTACCAAACCAAAGGGTCGGGAAGACTGTGGAAGGAGTGTACAGAGGGTGAACGGGGTCGAGAATCCGAAAAGAAGAAGTAACTGCGGCTCGTAGGGTCCGTTCAACGAAACCCGATGCCCCCGGCGTAGCCCTGGGCTCACGATCGCCTAATAGTGGTCAAAAAGAAGTCGTCTACGACTCCTGGGACTAAGATTAGTATCACGGGATCCGAGCACGGAACAGGGAGGCCAGAGGCTGCTAGCCTGGGTGGGAAGACTGGGAGAACAAGGGGGAAGGAACGCTCGGGAGCTCGTTTCGAGGTCGACGGAATGATAGGGAGAGAAAGGCAGGAAGACAACGCACAGAGATCCTTATCTAGGACGGGCTAGGCAATGCCCTCGAACGTGGCCTGAGAGATGGTGGTCAAGGAAGGAATGCCAAGTGAGCGGAAGTCGCGCGGCGAGGGAGAACACGAGGCAGCGGGTAGTCCAACTGACCGATATGATCGCCGTCTTTTAAAGGCCACCGTTGTGCATTGTCTCGCTTGCGTGCAAATGAACAACAATTCAAGACACCACATGTCATGTCACAAGTGGGAAAAAAAAGTCCTCATTAAACATCAAGAAAACTACCGAGCAAACACCATAAAATATAACAACACGCTAAGTAATAGATGACACCCAAACGCATAAAGAAAGGAAACCGTCCACGTTTGTAACTGGCTCCTTCAGTGGTGAGGTCCGGAGAATGCTTCTCGCACGCTTCTTCTGAGCTCTTCGTGCTCCCTCCCATTCGAGCTCCCTAGTGACGACCCTCCAACATGCGAACCAGCTGCGCTTCGCGGTAGACCACCATCAATGTCACCATCTACAAACTCGAGGATGCGCCTTGCAAGCAACTGTATCTCCCCCTGCCCCTCGCCTGCCTCTGTATCGGCGTACGATTGTGAAGCAGAATGATGTGAGCGTGGTGTGCCGACAGAGGAAGTAGGTGTTGGCGTCCGTGACGATGCAAGCTGGCGGATAGGAGGGTTTAGCAGACCAGAATTCCGTATGTTGCTGATCAATTGGGGATCTAGAGTGAGAACGATCAGTTGACGTGATCCGAAATGAACCAATGCCATACCTCCAGACTCTAGCAATTGCACGATTGTCCATACAGCAATGTGTTGGAACGTCGCGTCTGGGCTTGTCAGGAAGTTGTAAAGGTATCGATGCATTCCGCCATCAGGTTTGTCCCAGACGTCGTTGAAGGCCGAGTAGTCGTCCGTGGCCGTCCGCCCATCTAAGAAAAAAACAGACATAAAACACAGTTCAATGACGCATGAGGGACATACCCTTCGACGACAGATTGCCAAGGGCTGCAGCACTATTACCCTGCACCTCGGAGCTGGGAGAATTCGTCAGAGGAATGAGAACTCCGCAGATGCCCATCTCCAAAAGTTGACCCTTGAGATCATCTACAGAAAGTCAACTTTTATCATTCCATCGTCGAGACATCGCCTACCACTCAAGGCCAAAACAGCAACGCACGCCGTCATCTCGCTCTGTACGTTCATCGGTACTTCAAGAACGAGTTCCTTGATAGATTGTACAGCCCCAGCCTTGACAATCGCCAATTTGTTCTTTTCTGAACTAGCAGCAAGGTTACGAAGCGTAGAGATGGCGTGACATTGAACTTCTTCGTTGTCTTTGAAAGAAAGGAGGTTAATCAAAGGTTGAAGAAAACCAGATTCGATGATCGGCGACTCGTTCTGTGGATGGATTGAAACATTGCGGACACAGGCAGCAGACGACAGGATGAGGGGGAGGTACGTCGATTGCAGAAGGCGTAAAAGGGAATTGAGACCATCGGCTTTTACGATCTCCAACTGGTATTTCTCTGCAATAATAATGCCCGAGAATCAGTGGCCACGTGGGATGTGCAGGATGTGAAATCACCATCGCTAGCAAGATTCCGGAGTGCCAAGGCGGCTTGGCATTGCACCTTGAGAGAGGGACTATCCATGAGTGCAACAAGACTCGTGACCAGTTTAGGCTCGGTTTGAGCAAGTTTCTTGCGGTTCGCGCCATCGACCGCGATATTGCTGAGTGCCGTAGTGCAGTAATATTGTACGTCCGTGTCCATCGAGTTTAAAAGACTGACCAATACAGGGATAGCACCTGCATTGACGAGCTGCTGTCGATTCTCGTCTACACGAGCAACCTCAGCATTGCTCGATGCTAGAACTGTTGTCGAATTAGATCACGCACCGGAATGTGTCATATTGAGGAGAGCACCAGTGGCATTACGCTGGACTCGCATATCCTTGGAGCGTGCAAGGCGAGTGAGCGGGACGAGAGCGCCGGATTTTGCGATCTTTGTCTTGTTGTCGTCTGCACGTGGAGGGAATGAGGATGAACCATCAAAGACAGGTTGTGAGGGCGCATATACACACCATGCGTTGCAAGGTTTGTTACGCAGCCAACGGCGTTGCATTGGACCTCTACGTTTGGACTGAGCATCTGTCTAATGAGGGGTTCGAGGCCGCCAAGTTTGACGATGAGGAGCTTGTTGTCAGCTGGAGGGAAATGATCCACATGGGTTGGGTGCAAGAAACACGAGCGGAACATACTGTTTACTGCCAAATTACCGAGAGCGGCGCTGGCTGCACGTTGAACCTCGGTGTCTTGACTGGAGAGAAGGAAGAGAATTGGATCGAGGGTGTCGCGACCGACTGGGCGGACTTCCTTCTCTGTTATCTCGGCAAATGCGAGTGCAGCACTTCGTTGGAGGTCGACATTGTCGGAGAAAGAGAGAGTGGTGAGGGCGGTGAGGGGGGATCCCTGGAAGAAATTGGTGGTTGTGCGATCTGGGAGAAAATAAATTATCGAGTGGTGGAAGACGAATGGATCGAGGGCATACTTTCGAGGTACTGGAGGAGGTCGGCAACTGCTTCACGTTCGTTTTCTAAGAGGAGGGGTTCGTATTGCTGGGATCTACGTGAACGGACTGAGAATGGATCTAGTTAGATAGGGACGGCGGGTGAACATGGACGTGACACGCACGACAGGACTCGCAGCAGCTGCTCACGACGCCCATGGTTGAAACGTTTGAAGGCGTAGGGAATGAGCTTGGACGGGTCCAAAAGTCGAAAAAGGCTAAATACCGTGGGAATATTGTTCGCAAGTTCCCGATGTAAAACGATGCTCTAGTAACCCTAACCCTATTTTCTCGACATAATGGCAGAGCCCTCCTGGCAAGAACAGATACGCCTTCGTCTCGCAGAACGCAATGTCAAGCAGAACGCGTTCGCATCCATCATCGAGCAATGTCAGTATCCAATCCCCCCTTCCCCGTACCAAAACTCACCCCAGCAGACCGCAGACTAGCGCAGCAGACCAAGCTCCTCAAAGAGCGCAATGCGTCCCTCCTCAAGGCCGTAGGTTCAGTCCGTGCCAATCCATCCAGCTCAACCGTATACATACCCGGAACCGCGTCCGGAGAAGAGTACGTCATTCCTCACTCACAACCCTTCACTCACCCACATCCTCTCCATGTAGCAACCCCGTGCGTGCAGCTTACATGGCATCCCTCGAGTCTCAGATATCTTCCCTCCGAGACGAACTCGCCTCAGTGTACAAGACACAGGGCCAGAACGCCCAGCGCCTTCTCGCGATGAACGAGACTCTCCGCGAAAAAGAGGAGCTTTCTCGCATCGAATCAGAGAACCACCGCAAAGCACGAGAGGAAATCGACCGTCTGCGGAGAAAGGTCGACCAACACAACGAGCTGATGACGGAAAAGGATCGCACAGCACAAGTATGTTCCTCATTCATCGACTCCAATGCGATTCATGATGTCACTTTGATAGGTTCTTCACGATGAGATCAACACACTTCAGCTCGAGCTCGGTCAGATCGAGGAGCGTAATCAGATCCTCACAAAGGACAATGCCAAACTCCTCCAGCGCTGGCTCGACGACAAGCAGTCGCAGGCCAACAGGATGAACGAAGCGATGGATTTTTATGAAGATATGCGCTCGCGACACCAAGCTGTTGTTAACTGGCGCGGTACAGACGGGTCCCAAGCACCTACGGCGTCGGGAAACGGGGTGCGTCCGGGGGAATCGACCGAGTCGACGACGACGGATGGGCAAAGATCTCGGTCACAGACGAATCAGGATCAGAGTCCGAATGGTTAATCGTAGATGAGTAGATGTTCCTCTACTGCTCTGTAGTACCCGATACCATAAATCCGCATCATGATCGCGCACAATCAAACGAGTAACATTTTGGATGGAGACCCATCCTCTACAGAGAATATAGAAAGAGAAGTAAACTGAGTTATGCAGAGAACTAGACGGAAGCTAAAACGCGTCAACCTCGACCAGGAAATCGGGGTGGTAATGCGACAGATAGAACAAGGCAGGACAAAGTATGGATGACAATTCTGGAGATACCATACATGAGTACTTTCATCTGTTTCGATTGGAATTCTGCAGAGTTAAGAAAGAAAGAAACTGTAGAGGTAGAGGAAATAAGCTGCTTGACTCTGGGAGCAATTTCATGGCTACGGTCACAAACATGACGACGAATGAATCGAAAGAAAAAAAAATAACGATGCAAGTAGCAAAAATTTCAAGCACCCTGGCCCTCTGTGCCCGGCTGGGCAGCTTGTTGGCTGTAATATCCTACACATAATCGTCAGCCAAATCCATCAAATTTTCATACAACCTTACCACCCCAGTAGTTGGAATAGTACGAACTAGGGTCCCCGGTGGGCCATTGGGCCTGAGCACCCGGGGCAGCAGTGCCGGCTGCGACAGATCCATCTGTCGCACCTGGCTGACTCGCTCCAAGTCCAGTGCCGACGGCACCGGGAGCAGCTTGTGGCATGCCTGGGCTTGCGGGATTGGCGGCGCCCCCGGGCTGGTTCGGGAACCCGGCGTATGCACCAAAACCGTACTGTCCGTAGGTGTTGGGCTGCGGTATGCCGTACATGGGCTATGAATACATAAAAATGAGATGGATAACAAAAGAGTAAACAAACTTCGCGCACCATATTGCCATACGGAGCTGCGGTAGGAGAAGGGCTCATAGCACTAGGTTGCACAGTCGCACCATCAGCCCTATCCTTGCCCCAACTACACTTGATGGGCCTGCCATGCACCATCTGACCTTGCAGCTGAACGATCGCCATAGCGGCATGGTCGTGTGTGTCAAGCTTGACGAACGCAAAGCCACGATCAGCTTGCATGCGAATCTCGGAAAGATAGCCGATAGATTGGAACAATGGAATCAGGTCTGCTTGGGTGCAGTAGGGTACCAAGTTACCGACATAAACAGTGGTGTTGTAAGAAGGCGTTTGCTGGACAACGGCCTCGTAGGAGAGGGGACCACCCTGGAAATTGATTGGTGCAGGTGCAGTACCGAGCGTTCCAGCGGGACGGGGAGGAGGAGCGGCAACAGCAGCAGCAGCGGGTCCTCCCTGAGTTTTTTGATTTGCCCAGTTGACACGGATGGCGCGCGAGCCGAGCCATTCGCCATTCATAGTGGCGATAGCCTGCTCCGCGTCTGTTTTGTCCCTGAACGCCAGAAAGCCGTAACCACGAGATTTGCCGGAATTCATATCCCACATCACGCGAGCATCGGACAAGGTACCAAAAGCGCTGAAAGCCTTGGCGAGAACGTCGTCGTTGACCTCAGGTGAGAGATCGCCGACGAAGACGTGGTAATGGCCGCTGGTGTCCTCCTTGTTTTGCTGACCCTGGTAAGCCCAGTTGACACGAATTTCTGTGTCAAAAATTTTGCGACCATTGAGGGTCTGCAGAGCGGTCTCGGCAGCGCGCATGTCGAGGTACTCGACGAAGCCATAGTTGAGGCCGCCATGCTGGTAGTTACGGTCTGGGATGATTTTGACATGCTGGACTGGGCCAGCGACGGCAAAGATCTCGGTGAGCATGTACTCGGTGACCCTCGGGCTCAGGTTACCGACGTAGAGATGAGCCCGCCTCTGTTGGATGGGAGGTCAAGTAGGGAGGGAAGGATGGGAAGGGGGACATACTGGAGCCTCGGCCGGGCCGCCCATGGCCATATGGTTCATGACTTAATAGAGAGACAGAAGCTAGTGAAGGAAATGGAGAGTGAGTGGGACGGATGAGGAAAAATACGTACAGGAGGAAAGAGATAATCTGATGAGGGAAGGGGGAGATATGGGAGATAGAAAAAGACAGACGGAAAGGAGAAAAAGAGATGAAATGAGAAAAAGAGAACACAAGAGAACACACACAGAGAGAGAGAGAGAGAGAGGGAGAGAGGAGGAGACGGACAAGTTTCGCTCAGCGCAGGTCAACAACGTACGAAAAACACAGCCACACATTCCATGGGAACAACTCCCCCCCTCGGTCATCCCCGGACACACCCAATGCAAATATAATATTCAACTGTCTACTGCTTGGTCGGCACATTCAACAACACATTCCCCCCACTGCTCGGAATGTACGACACGTTCCCATTCACCGCCAGCGACTGCACAATCGCCTTGCTCGCCTCGATCTTCCGCAGCGCCAGGAACGCATCCCCCGCCTTCTCCAACGCCCGAGACACCGTCGCCGCAGCCTCGGCCTCCCCCTCCGCACGGATCACAGCCGCTTGTCGCTCTTGTTCGGCCTATTATCCACTCAGCAACACGGTCTCCGCGAGCCCAGCACGCTCACCTTTTCCACGATGAACTTGGCTCGCTCAGCATCTGTCCCCGCGTCAGCTTCTCACACATGACCACTCTCGTCTGCCATACCTTGTTGTGCTATTTGTTTGGCTTCAACCGCCTGTAAAGGTTCAGACGCTCAGATCGTCTCCCTCCATCGCCGTTGACCACAAACCTGTGTAAACTCCTAAAAAAAGACATATTAGCCCTACATCTTTGTCCTGTTCCAAGCAAACCCACTTTTCCAAACGTCAAATGTGTGATTGACACATCTTCCAATTTAATGTTGAATTCGCCTGCACGCTGCAAAAGGTCCGCTCTTATTCTGGACGACACAACCTCTCGTTGCGTAATCAACTCGGCTGCATCAAATTGTGCGACAATGGCCTTCAGTACTTCATTGCCGATAGAGGGAAGAACACGTTCGTCGTAGTCCAGGCCCAAGCTCTGGTAAATCTTTGACAGGTGGTCTGTGTCGGGCCGTGAAAGTACGCGCAGTGTTATCGACACCATTTGCAAGTCCTTTGAACCTGTCGTGGTCGAGATGTTCTGGTTTCGCGATCCATCAGCAGTGTCAACGACGAACACCAGCCAGGCACTCACTCTGGGCTTGATGCGGCAGTCATACAGAATAGCCCTCTGCAGCCAGGGCACCAAGAAGTGTGTTCCTTCGCCCGTGGCCTGGCAGTGTCACTTTGGGCCCCTAATCACGGGCGGGAAAGGGCATACCTCGTTTTTTACACCAGAGAAACGATCAAACATGACTGCTCGGAAACCTCCAGGCACATCATAGATACTGGCTTGCACGCCTGCGAATGCAATGCCCAATGGCACTGCAGACAAGGGACGTGAGCTTGTTCATTTCCATAATTCAAACAGTCAAGTTACCTAGTAGACGAGTCACAGCTTGTGGAAGAGCCATGAGGGTGAGCTGGTGTAGTAAATTGGAAGCAAGTTTGGTAGGATCAACAAAACAAACACGGGATAAACAATCATAGCGCCAAGTCACTCTCAGACACGGTATGTACTAGGTTTAATCATCAAGTCTCCTCTTTTATCCACCTCTCCCCCTTCCATTCGCGCAGAATGGCTTCCAAACTGCATCGCTCGTTTTTTCCTCATGCTCGCCTCCACAAGCCCCACCTTTCTCGCCGCAAGCCTCAATAACATCTTATCCCCGATTCCGATATCCAACCGTGGGTCTAGCTTTAGATGCACCGGCAGTCCTGCAAGGAATGACACGACAGAAAGCGAGAGAAATGGGTGTCTTGTTTCTTTGCCGTGCGAAGATATAATCCGATCATCACGCCCCAGATTACGTGCGGGGATGCGATCGAGCTCAAGTTGGAGCTGGAGAACGAAGATGTTCGTAGGACAAAAAAAAGGTGACCCGGCGGGACGCACCTCATCGATCACGCCCTGCCAACTCCGTGCTGTGAAAACGCTCCGGTGTCGACCATACCCACCAAGTAATTCATCTGATCCCAGTCCACTGAGGAGGACTTTTGCGGGACTCGTGTATGATCTATATTCCGAGGTCGAGGCATCGCGCACACGACCTATACCTCGTGAAGCGAAGTACAGCGCTAAAGCGAGACTCTGTCACCGAGCATGAGACAACAGTCAGGTAGAGGAATAGACTTTGTACGCACGAAATCCATGACAGTCCTGCTGGGATACATCAATGCCTCAACCACTGATCTCGCAGCTCGGCTATCCTGTTTCATATCATTGTAAGCAACGCGATCCTCCCAACCATCTCTCCATTCACCTCGTACGGAACATCAATTTCAACCTTGAAGTGTATTCAACACCCACCAAGCGTAGCTTTTGGCGGCGAGACTTACGAAGTTCCATACCCTCCCTGGACATAGTCTCCTGAGTTCCTCCACCTCTTGAAGACCCGTTACCCTGTCTGGAGCCATATATGACGACAATTCCCTGTCGGCATTACCACTCGAATCAGTTTCTGCCATCTTCAAATGTTGTTTTCTCTTCTTTTTGGGAAGCGCTCCAATGTTGCCATCCACTTGCAATTGTATTTTACGTGGGTTCTCAAAAGCGACGTTTAGCAGGTCGATCGGTTCGTCCAGCGAAATATACCTGATGATACAGGGAAATCATTAGCAGCCTTAACATGTCTGTACATGTCTTTGCATACCGGTGTGCAAAGAAGGCCAGCATCGTGGAGTCAATTCCTCCACTGAAAAGGACAGCAACCTTCGCATTGCCTGCATCCTCCGTTGCTTGTGGGATATTTATTACGCGGAGCATCACACTTCTATCCAGTTGATAAACGAGTTGTTCCGTGGCCTGTAGAAGGGGCGTAGGGAAGGAAATGGTATCAAGGCCTTGTATTCTTGGGAGGTGATCAAGTGGCAACGATTGATTGACTTTCCCGATTACACCCTATTACCGGTGAAGGGATAAACAGAAAATTTGTCTGACGGATGTTTACACACGAATGGCATATGTTCACCACTTGCCCGGGGTATGACAACGAAATTGCTGTGGAAGTCAGTCACAAACTGCAGTGACATTTACTCCATCAGATTCTGGGGGACACAAGTCAGAGACGCGTACATTTTCAGGCTCACGAAGCGCATCGAGATGGAGTACAAATATTCCATCAGTAGAGAGCTCCTCGAATTCACATGCATCGTCGTCGCCACCCGACACTGATGCAAGAAGGAAGGTCGGATTGGTCAAAGTAGGTTTGTGTATTAACAGCGATCGCCGACCAAGGGGATCGCGTGCAAAATACAACTTCTTTGATGACCCCTGCAGAGGATAAGACAGTATAGAATTGATGACCAGCTGTGGGGCAGACCTGGTAAAACACGAACGCGTATCTGGTTGTGGAAGGTGGGTGAATGCGCTCAGGGATGGACTGAAGCACCTACGGCCCCTCGATGTTTCCGATGATCTCTGAGATCGAAAGCGGTCCTGTTGCGGCCCGAGAGCGTTCAAAGACTTTCTGACCATCATTCTCTGCGGGACCGATCTTTGGATGGTCAGCCTTGGTGATGAAAGTTTGCGCGGTTGGTTCATACTTGTAGACCTTCGAAGACCTATACGAATGACGGCAAAGATGTAGTGCGATCAGCACCGACGACTCGGACGGGGTTCAAACGTTCATGACTGATTGACGTACCTCTCCATTCCAACATAATACGTCCCCACCCTCCATGTGAGGTTGCACGATCGGTGCATCACCTCTCAACCGAAGCTCAGAGGCATAGAATTCCAAGATATGCCCTCTCGAGATCTCGGAGGAGCTACATGGGGCGTCGCGAGTTGGAAAGGCGATGGACGTTGTGTGTTGGGCATCTGGACCTAATGCATACAGTTTTCAAGGTTCGATCGAAGATACTTCAAGTTGTGTGTCTGCCAGGTGGCCCACCTCGAGCTGCGTTTGCACGCTTTAATTTGTCGGACATGACACGGAAAGCATCTTCATCTGCACAAGAGGACGTACGTAAGAAGCAGAGGATCCCGCACATGGAGGCAGCATGAATGAGGTGTTTCAAATTATAAGCTCCACTTTGTGCAGTGCTGAATCGCAAATCTACAACCTAGGCGATAGCAAACATTGCTTGCAAGGGAACGAGCATATTTTCATTGTAGACTAATAACGAAGCTTCATTTTATTTCTGGCAAGCCCGCAGGGGTACACGTAGAATCTATAGGCATACAAGGTTAGCATGGACGTCACGTTTAGGCAGAGTATGTGCTGGCGGACACGTTCCCGCCGCGACCAGTCCAGTTGATGTCTGAACAGTATGGTGAATATATACACGGACAAGTTACCAATCATTCGGAACGTACGGATGTCTTCGCCTTTCTTGAGTTTCGCGTTTTCTTTTCCAGGAAGGACACGGAAGGTGTGTGCACCGAAATAGTCACGCTTTAAAGGACACCATGAGTTAGTGAAAGGTAGCATCACACACAGATGCAACATGCACCTGTGCCTGAAGGAGGTTAGCAGGGACAATTTCACTCCTGTAGCCATCGAAGAAGGCAAGAGCAGTGCTGAAGGCAGGGGCAGGGATTCCCCAAAGAACAGCCTGAGCAATAATACGTCTCCAACCGGGCTGTGCCTTGTGGACAGCTACAAAATAGAATGTGTATTGCATTTAGAAAGCATGTAATTAGCCAGACATACCCTTGTTGAAGAAGTCGTCGAAGAGGAGGGATTCGAGCTGCGAATTCTTTTCGTATGCAGAAGTGATATCACCAAGGAAAACACTCTTGAAATACATGCACATCAGATAATCGGCCCGGGCCATGGTATGTTGATACATCGACAAACCTTGATAATACATCCACCGCGCCACATGCGGGCAATGCCAGCATAGTTCAAGTTCCAACTCAACTGCGTCGCACGTTAGTAAGCTCGCCTCTCTCAATAGCGTATCACGAACCTCCTTGGCGGTCTCCCTCATAAGCATGAAGCCTTGCGTGTATGAGATGAGCTTGGAGGCGTAGAGAGCCTGTTCGAGATCATCGATAAATTGTTGCTTGTCGCCGCGGAAGGGCTCCTTCTGCGGACCAGCAATGACCTTGCTTGCACGCGTACGCTCTTCCTTGATAGCGGACAAGCAACGTGCGAACACAGCCTCACCAATCAAGGTAACTGCATCACATTGATCATCAAGTCAGAATCCGATATCTTCGTGGGATGATGCGACACACCAGCAGTTCCAGCGTCAAGAGCAGCTATGGCTGTCCACTTTCCAGTGCCCTTCTGTCCAGCTTGGTCCAAGATCTTGGAGACGAGGGGAACGCCATCATCGTCGTTGAACTTTAAGATATTCGTGGTGATCTCGATGAGGAAGGAATCGAGGACACCCTTGTTCCACTTCTCAAATATCTCTGCAATCTCTCGTTCATGAAGGCCGAGGCCACGCTTGAGGATGTCATACGCCTCGGCGATCAACTGCATGTCACCGTATTCGATACCTGCGATTGAATCCGAGTCTAAAGAAAGTAAAGGGAGGGACAGAATGATATACCATTGTGTACCATCTTGACATAGTGTCCGGCACCGGTCTCGCCGACCCAGTCACAGCAGGGGTCTCCATTGACCTGGGCAGCAGTAGCCTGGAATATTTCTTTGATGGCGGGCCATGCAGCGGTGGAACCACCAGGCATGAGGGAAGGGCCGTATCGAGCACCCTCCTCACCACCGGAAACACCGGAGCCAACAAACAAGAGGCCCTTTGCCTCGAGTTCCTTGGTGCGGCGGATGGAGTCAGGATAATGTGAATTACCACCGTCGATGATGATGTCGCCCTTCTCAAGGTAGGGCTCGAGCTGGGAGATGAAGCTGTCGACTGCAGGACCGGCCTTGACGAGGAGGATGATCTTGCGCGGACGCTTGAGCTTGGCGACGAGCTCTTGGATGGAGTGTGCGCCCCGGACCTTGGTACCTTGGGGAGAGAAAGGTAAATGGGTAGTGGGTGAGTATGATGTTATCGCGTACCCTTGGCCTCGTTGGCGAGGAAATCGTCGACTTTGCTGGTGGTGCGGTTATACGCGACGACGGTGAAACCTTTGTCGTTCATGTTCAAAATCAAATTTTGACCCTATAGCAGACATTCGAGACGACCGAGCGGAGGGACGAAACAGAGATGCGCACCATGACTGCGAGACCGATAAGGCCAATATCACCGCTGTATTGAGGACCGGTTAGGGGTGGTGAAGGGCAGCGGGAGGAGAGGAGACGTACGTTGGAGCAGACATTGTGAGGGGTGGAAGGTGGAAGGTGGGCAGATGGAATTGCGGAAGTAAGATGAGTCGATGGATTAGAGATTAAGGACTCTCTGCGAACGGGCCGGAGCGTGCGCGTGAGATGCGGAGCTCCCATGCTAACGTCCGCCGCTGACAAAAGTCGACGGTTTGTCTTATCACCACTGCTTGCTCTCCCCGTGCCAGTCTGCGTCTAGCGGTGGGAGGAACACACATCGGTCGTCGAGAGAAAATGCGTTCAAAAATGTCAATTCTTGAGCGAGACCCACACACTCACTGCCATTCATGGGCTGATTTTATTGTCTCCGAGCGTTGCCGCGCGTAGTAACAGCTCACGCTCGACCGTGTGGACTGGCGTGGATTCCAGTCCAGCACACCATTGACAGCGTCCCTGCTAATGCCTCTCCCTTATTTCCAGGATCCATCCACCCAGGACATCGTTTGCCAAGGATGGTTGTTCAAAAAGAGGAGGAAAAAGATGCAGGGTACGCAGCTCGAGTCTCGACGTAGCAGACTCCAGGACCCACCGCGTCTGCAGGGTTCGCGCGTCGCTATTTTGTCCTGCACCAGTCAGGCACATTGTCCTATTCATTAGACCCTAAACAACCTGTTCGCGATCGAATATTCCTACCCCATGCCGCGCTCTCCACCGTCGTAGGCCGCAAGGATATCCATCTAGACTCAAGTACTGCCACGTTTCACATCAAATGTCTGAGCTCGGAGGACTTCAACACATGGATGTCCGCTTTCAGGCGAGTAGACTGTACTGATCATCCTGTCATCCTGTGTGAACAATTTCAAGCAGGAAATTCATCGTAACAGATGGCCGCCGGTCAAGTACGGGCAGGCTAACTCCCAGGCTGACCCATTCTCAACGGAACAAATCTAGTGTCATCGCCGAGGACATGGGGTTGGTATGTACACTAAAGTTTTCACAAGCATGCAATCTTCACCCCTGCAGGCCATTGCTGAGTTGGAAAGTGCGATCGCAGCACTTCATACCGAGGACCCATCTAAAAAGAACAGTTCTCTCAAGTCTAACGGCTCAGTCTTCAGTAAATTTAAAAAGTGTAGGTTTCAGTGCGTTACAAGGACGCTGGAATGCTGAACCATACACTGGCATGTCTCCGACAGCTGGACCCCATGTCACTCATGAAGATGGCACCTTGATTCGTCTCAATCAGGACACTAGCGTCAACATCCACCTTCAACGTGCTCATATCGCACTCGAGTCCCTCAAATCCCAGCACGCTGCTCTACTATGGTCACTCTACGCGGTGCAAAACGATACACTGCCACCGATGATGCGTGGGTCTCCGCTACCGAAGACTGCTGAGGAAAAAACCGACGAGCTTCTGTCTGCATCTGGCTTCTCCACTCCGTTGAGCCATCAGCCAAATAGGATTTCATCAATGACGGATTTGAGTGACGGTGCGCCTGTTGAATGGTTCGACGCGGAAGATCATTTCGGAGAAGAATTTTTGCTCGAGGACCCATCCCCTGAAGAAGAGAAAGCACGGCTTGTATTGCGATCCGGGAATTCGAGCGTAGATGAGTACGGAAGCACATCTAGCGATGAGGAGGACCATATACCACAGAAGACTGTTCGAGATGATGATTCCTCTTTACATGCGCGTCAAGTTGTCAGGCGAACTCACCTACCTTCGGGGCCGGTGGGTGATGAAGGTAGTCTATTCGCTATACTGAAGAAGAATGTCGGCAAAGTATGTTTCGGTTACTTTACTTCGTGATGGAGTTAAGATCTGCCTCTAGGATTTATCAACCATAGCATTCCCTGTATCATTCAACGAGCCTTTGACTCTCTTACAACGAACAGCTGAGGAACTGGAGTACCACGGATTGTTGCAACAGGCGGCTGAAGCTAATGATCCAGTCGAACAAATATGTTTTGTTGCGGCGTTCGCGATATCTAGCTACGCGCACACGAGGCATCGCTCCGGAAGGAAAGGGTTGTAAGTGGTGCCTGTTATGTATGGGAAGTTACGCAAAGGTTTCTTGTCAGCAATCCGATGCTTGCAGAAACATTCGAAGATGTTCGGATGAAGTTTATCGCGGAAAAGGTTTCGCACAATCCGGTCGTCATCGCCTATCATGCCGAGGCAGACGGATGGGAACTACATGGCACGTCTGCTGGGAAGACGAAGTTTTGGGGTTAGTCGTTGCAGAACCTCGCTCCCATGCGAAGTGTGCATGCGAGTAACCTCACATTTCCTGTAGGTAAAAGCTTAGAAATCATCCCCTTAGGCACGACACAGCTCAAGATAGGTGATGATCAGTATGAATGGTAAATGAAATCGTTGTACACGAGTAATGATGTTAATTTATTTTTATTCGTGCAGGAACAAACCATCCTCTTTCATGCGAAATCTGATGATGGGAGCCAAGTATCTCGAACACTGCGGAAAGATGACGATTAAGAACACGGTCAGCGGAACCAGTTGTGTTGTCGACTTCAAGCAAACAGGTTACTGGGGCACTTCCAACGAAGTTGCGGGTGTCGTTTTCTCAAAATCTGGGGACATGTGTGCGCGCATTGAGGGCAAATGGGACGACCAGATCGTACATGTCCTCGATTCATCGCATCTTCGCGTACTTTGGCGCATCGCGCCGTTCCCGAAACAGAATATGGAATGTTACGGGTTCACGGCGTTCGGGATCACTTTGAATGAAATTACCAGCGACCTCGAGGGCAAGCTCCCGCCCACCGACTCACGATTCCGACCAGACGTGCGCGCACTCGAAGAAGGAAATACTGATGAGGCTGAGGTACAAAAAACGCGTTTGGAGGAAACACAAAGAGATAGACGAAGACGCGGTGCAGACCGATCCCCTCGGTGGTTCAAGCAGGTTGGTGAAGACTGGAGATATAAAGGGGGCTACTGGGAGGCAAGAGCAACGGGATGGAAAGAAGCCCCAGTTGAACCTCTCTGGTGATACTAGTCGCTGGAAGTTGTACCGTGTACGTTTACAAATGTATTGACAGATTGAATATTCCGCGACCCTCCCCTGGACCTGCATGTCGAATGTTGACAACGGCATTACTAATTTGGACTACGTTATGTCGTACTATCACATTTATGGATTTGAGACTTGGACCATTCACGTCCAGGAATTTTCACTATTCAGCGACCAAGTAGACAGCGGTGACGATGTCTCTGCCAGTCCTCCAACGAGGGTCGAGTCATTCGAGACCCATCCTGCGACGTTGTCTTGCGACACATGCTCCAACCGTCGAGAAGGACTGCTCTTCCATCACACCACCTTATGCCAAACTACTTCAAAAGCTAGACCGTGTACGAAAACTGCTGAACAACAGGCCACTGACACTCGCGGAGAAGATTCTATATAGCCATCTAGCTGACCCGGAGAAGAGTTTATCTCGCGGTGGAAAGATTAGAGGCGAAACCTACCTGCAGCTCAGCCCACAACGAGTCGCAATGCAGGATGCCTCGGCACAGTTGAGTCTTTCCTGTATTTTTTTGATCGACCTACTCAAGGCGCACCAGAATGGCGTTGTGAGTCCCGCTGCGTGCGAGAGCGCTTCTTCGAGTTTACAAGGTTCCAGGTTGCAATTTATGAGCGCTGGCCTCTCTCGATGCGCTGTGCCCACAAGCATACATTGTGATCATCTCATCCAAGCAGTCGATGGTGCATCGTCAGATCTTCAGGTGACCGCTGTTTGTCTACGAGACTGCATGACTGATGCATGACTGTAGCGATCTATTGTTTCCAACAAAGAGGTTTTCGACTTCCTTGAAAGTGCTGCTCGGAAGTATGGAATCGAGTTCTGGAAGCCTGGTTCAGGCATCATTCACCAGATTGTACTCGAAAATTACGCCGCTCCTGGGATGCTCATGTACATACTTTTCCTGACGGCGTATGCACGGACTAAATCTTTGCACAATATAGGCTAGGCACGGGTGTGTTCTCAAACCATTGACTTTACGCAGAAACTGTAATGCCAATCTATAGACTCTCACACCCCAAACGCTGGAGGGCTTGGCTTGCTTGCCATCGGCGTTGGTGGCGCAGATGCTGTGGATGCCATGACCGGCACGCCTTGGGAATTGAAAGCCCCCCATGTGGTCGGTAAGACCTTCATTATGTGTGGAGGGTCCACTACCTTATCATGTCTCCAGGTGTTCACCTTACGGGCCAGCTCAGTGGCTGGGCGACTCCCAAGGATTTGATCTTGCATCTAGCAGGAAAGCTTACTGTCAGAGTACGTCGATTTTATCGCCCGCGCGGATGTCTATCAATCAGCTAGTAGGGCGGCACGGGACGCATCCTAGAATACTTTGGCCAGGGGGTCGCAGCTCAGTCATGTACAGGTACGCCAAACATTCTGCAATCACTCGTATCCGGATTCGGAGTATCATAGGGCTGGCCACTGTTGCGAACATGGGAGCCGAGGTAGGTGCAACGACCTCAACTTTCCCTTACACAAAAAATATGCGCGCATACCTTCATGCGACCGGACGCGGTCCAGCAGCTCGTGCTGCAGACGAAGCTGCCGAGAAGGGCTTTCTGAGCGCCGACGAGGGTGTTGAATACGACGAAGTGATAGAGATTGTACGTTCTATCATGGCAATAACATTTCCCTCACCTGAACCTTCTCGGTCCAGAACTTGTCGAATTTGGAGCCTACGATCAATGGCCCGTTCACCCCTGACCTAGCGACACCTTTATCGAAGTTCGGAACCTTTGTCCAAGAGAATGGTTGGAAAGACGAGCTTTCTGCCAGTCTAATTGGATCTTGCACGAATAGCTCCTATGAGGACTTGGTAAACTTTCCTCGTGGAGCTGAGAGACGACATTTTCATTGACATCCTCAAGACCAGGGTCGCAGAGATTGCAAAACAGGCACAAAGTGCCGGGTTGACTACCAAAGTTCCCTTCCTGTGTACACCCGGTTCTGAGCAGATTCGCGCCACTATGGAACGTGATGGAATCACAGACACTTTACAGGACGTTGGCGCTGTCGTTCTTGCAAATGCGTGCGGTCCCTGTATTGGCCAAGTAAGTTTCACTTCTTTCTTGAAAATGTAATTTAACATCTTGTTGCAGTGGAAGCGAGAAGATTCGAAAGGCGAAGAGAATGGTATGTGGTCCTCAGATAGTAAGTGTGCACATCAAACTCATGTCACTCGTGTCTATTCCAGCCATTCTGACGTCTTTCAACCGGTGAGTTGGCTTCTTATCTCCAGTTATCCTTCCGAGTAAAGTTGCATAGCAACTTCAAGTCACGCAATGACGGAAATCGCTATACCATGAACTTTCTAGCTTCTCCGACTATCGTTACAGCCATGGCATTCTCGGGGAAATTGACATTCAACCCTATGACTGATGCTATTAGCTTGCCAAATGGACAATTCTTGAAGTTCTCACCGCCATCTGGACAAGACCTCCCCACCGAAGGGTTCGCTGCGGGAAATACGGATTATTACCCCAGTCCCACGCCAGAACCTCAGCCGGAAACCCAGGTCATCATTAGCAAGGATTCTCAGCGTCTCGAGGTATTGGAGCCATTTCTTAGCCCCTTTGGACCACAGAATCCCCGAGGACTCGAGCTTCCATCACTGAAGGTTCTGATGAGAGTGAGAGGCAAATGTACCACTGATCATATTTCGGCGGCTGTGGGTCGAGTTGTACCCACTATTTTATTCAGTTTGATTGATCGTCGTTGTCAGGGACCATGGCTGAAATACAAGGGTCATCTTACCAATATATCGGAAAATCTCCGTATGTCACAAAATTACTGCACTCCGACTTGGATTGACCGCTTTCCTTCCAGTTATTACAGCCATCAATGACGAGGGCGGAGACATGAATGTGGCATTCGACCATGACCACGATACTTCTCAGTCCAAGAGTGACACCATTCCTGCCATCGCCAAGAGACTGCAGGCAAAAAATCAGCCGTGGGCTCTGATCGTGGACGAAAACTATGGTGAGGGAAGTGCTCGCGAACACGCTGCACTACAACCTCGATTCTACGGTACGAAGTTACCTTTTATGCTGAACTGGGTTAAGAATGACTCTGCAGGTTGTGCCATGATTGTCGCGCGTTCCTTCGCTCGTATCCATGAGACGAACCTCAAGGTAGTACTCGAAGATAATGATATTTGGCATACCACTGATAATTGCCTCCAGAAGCAAGGTGTTCTCCCTCTCTGGTTTGTTGATAAGGCAGACTACTCTCGAATCGGCTCTGGTGACGTGCTGGAAACCTTTGGTCTTGAGGATCTCGTGAATGGCAACGAAGACGCAGTTATCAAGCTCCGCGTCACGAACTCGAGGGGGGGGATTTTTGAGATTCCTACAAGACACACAATGTCGTCGGACCAGGTCAAATGGTTGAAGGCTGGTTCAGCCCTGAACTTCATCCGTTCGCAAATGGTGTAAATGAATTATTAACACGGATAGCGCTAGGCAAGGTAGTAGTAGGATACCGATCTATGTTTGCATTAAAAGATATTGGGCTTTCCGGTCGTGGCTGTCGTTAACTCCTTTCCAATGTCGGAAAGTTCCTTTGGATTCATGAGTTGTTGTCTCTGCAATGCGGTGAGTACATTTTTTGCCAGCAAAAGAGCCGAATCAGGTATGCCAGCTAGCTGTGCAACTTTAAGTCCATGACTATTGCGGTTCACACCCGGTTTAAGGCGATGAGAGTACGTGAAGAAGTTGTCCTGGATTATCACATTAATCCCAGTCTACTTTCTGACAAATGGAATTTGACCTACTTCAGTCTCGTGAACGTCGGTGCAGAAAAAACCGACGTCGTGGAATGCACCATCACCACGATGAGTCACCTCGTCGTACGCCAGCAGATCCGCTAACTCATGGAAATGAGTTGCGAACAATGCTCGACACCGATTATGCACCACAAGATGATGCACTGTCGCGAATGCAATTGCTAGACCATCTTTGACCGTTGTACCTCGCCCGACTTCATCCATGATGACCTAGTAGTATATTTGGTTTCGGCGACGTTTGGTAAATGCACAGAACTGACCAAACTCTTTGCCGTGGCTCGGCGTAAAATCTCAGCAGTCTCGAGCATCTCAACCATAAATGTACTTCGATCCCTAAAGACGTCATCTTTCGCCCCCACTCTTGAGAACAGCTTGTCGACGATCCCAATGACCGCACGTTCGGCGGGTACAAATGAACCCGATTGTGCAAGGATTGCAATTAGGGCGGTTTGTCGCAAAAAGGTCGACTTTCCTGCCATGTTCGGCCCTGTGATGATGTGCAGGCGAGAGTGAGGCTTAAGAGCAACCGAATTTGGTGTGAAGACTCGGCCCGACGTGAGCAAGCCGAGCTCGACTGTGGGATGACGACCATCCGTCACCTCGTATGTAGCACTGCGAACATGTCAATAGCTAGAACGAACCGAATGAAGATATACGACGCTTACTCGTCCTTGATCACCGGGCGGACGAATCTCAATTCAACTGCCAGATTAGCAAAGCCGAGTGCAACATCAAGTTCGTCTATGATTCGGGCGTTGTGCCGGAGCGGGGAGGAAAATACTTTCACCTATGAAACACCTGAGCGCATATATGACAGGAATGCAGTCAAAACAAACCTCATCGCGCAGGGAGTTAAATATTTCCTTTTCTGCATTCGTTATAGCAGCCGTAGTTTGTACAATCTGACCTCCAAGTTGTGACCAAGGCTGCGAAACATTCATAAGGTGTGAATGAGCCGGGCTACACAACGAGCATACCTGATAGAAATAGCTGCTGGTTGATGCACTCTCTGAGATAGAGATGAAGGAAGGGTTGGTCTTGATTTTGGCTTCATCTCTCTTCGCCCTCCCGATATGAACGTGCATACCTTGCGCAGGATTCGTACGCAACGTCAGAGAAGGGGTGCCTGAAGAAATTTCAGCATGGTCAAATGACAAGGTAATGGTCCTTACCGTACTGAATCTGAAGATCACGTTCTAGAGTTCTTCTACGCTCGAGAAGGATACGCAATGTGTTGTGCAATGCAGCCAGTCCTCCCGAGAATCTACGGGGTAGAATATCATCGTGCCCACGACCGCTAGATGGCGAACCTCACTCACTCTGGTCGAATGATCCTCTTATATATTCCGTACGCAGTACTTGAAGACTTCTGCTCGCCTTCTGGAGAATCACCTTCAACAAACTCATCAGGCAGTGGTACTTGGAACTCGACATCCTCCAGTGCCATAGTGATGCGCGTAGATAAATCATGAAGGCTGGTGATCTTTGACAGAAGGGTATCGACACTGGACCAGTCCTCACCACGAACGCTATCCTGCTCTGGGCGCTCCATGGTGTTCTCAAGTTCGATTCTATTTCGAATGCTTGTCCAAACCTGGATAGTACGGTTGATCGCGAGGAGATCTTTGGGCTCTCCTCTACAGGCGAGGAAACGCTGGACGATACGGCATGCATCTTCGGAGTCTTGCAATAAACGTACAATGTCATCTCGCAGATGTGGCCGTTGATAGAAAAATGCAACTAGCGACTGCCGCGCTTTAATCTCCTTTTGTGACGTACTCGGCGAGCCTAGCGAAAGTAGATGTTGAAAGACTGCAGACCAAAGGAATGTGGCGGAAAAAACAAACACAATCTACGAGTCAAAGAACGCGTTCCGCTGCTAGTCATGGTCCGCTTGATGACGCTTAGAAGGCTCCCAGTTGGTCCACCCTCCCTTGCACTCTCACGTATTTCGAGTGCTTGAATGGTATGAGAATCGATTTGCATGCGCTCGTCCGTACCCTCTCGGTTGGGAACAGAGAGTTGGGGCATGTGTTCCATGAGGTTAGCCCGCATATAGGTTGTGAGTATATTGATGGCTACAGATTCTTTCAGTGTGTAAGTGGGATCACATTGATGGAGGGTGCTATCCGAAGGTTCGACGTAGGTCACAAAGCTGCCTTCATCTTCGAGAAGCTGCCGAATTGGATCAAATGGCTGATCTCTCAGCTCCTGTGCGAGAACGATCTCTCGCGGACTGATGCGTGCGAGATCGTCCTGGAGTCCTTCGAGTGGGATTGTCTTGGTGAAAAATTCGCCTGTCGAGACATCAATCCACGCCAATCCAATCTTCTGGATGCTGGGTTCACGAGAAGTTGAATTTGCACTGATGGCGAGAAGGAAGTTGTTTTCAAAGGGATTTAAAAAAGGTTCATCAATGAGGGTACCAGGAGTGATGACGCGAACCACGCGACGGTCGAACTCGGGCTTCTGACCATTTGTGTAGCGCGGAAACTCTTCGCACATGGCAACGAAGAGTTTGTGCTGCTGAACCAACACCTTGAGGTGCCTGTCAAGGTGCATGATCGGAAAGCCACACATAGGGACATCGTGCTTATCCCAAACGCGGGAAGTCAATTTAATGCCGAGCAGACGCGCGACTTGATTGGCTTGGTCAAAATATGACTACCGGCCGAGTGTTAATACGATGAGACGCGTCTTCACTGGTTCATACCTCATAGAATTGGCCTACGCGGGTGAGAAGAATGCAATGAGGAAACCTGGATAGATTTGTCAAGATCTCGGTGGCAAGTGAGTTGCGTGGTTGCCTCGGGGAAACACCTGTTTCTGGCAAGATGGTTTCCGGTGCTGCGGGCGAGACAATCTTGGGCTTACGACCACGCCTAGGCCGCGGCGGGTCTTGTGCCATTGGGCAGATCAGCACGAGATGACGACATGGTGGATGACAATACCTTGTGTGACAGATTCGTTGGTTTTCAGAAGAGATTGCCGGTGTCCCCTTGGCAATTTCCCGTTGTCCACAGGGATGGCATCGTGCTGTATGGTAGGGAGCGGAGTTGCCAATCGTTTTGGGAGTTCGGAGAAGGGTTTCTTCGTGACGGTGGGTTGGCGGGCTGGGTGTGGATGGGAAGAATGAAAAGGGCGGGCGAAGGGGACGCGACGGAGGACGAGGGACATGTAACGGGGTGAGGAGGAGGTGGTGTTTGTATGCGCGACGGTGGCGCAGGATGATCGGAGCTTTAAAAACGGGTTGGACAACTTGAAGTTTCTGCTCGTCTTTACTCGCTTCTTCACCACTAAAATGTCATTCGCAGGCAGACGCAGAGGAAACAAAGTCAAGAAGGGCGTTCAGTTCACGCTCATGGTCGTCGGTTCGTCCCTTTTTTTCTCCTCGTCTTCCCTTGTCTCCTCCCTCACCATCAACCCAGGTGCCTCTGGAACTGGCCGCACAACTTTTGTCAACACCCTTTGCGAGTCCGAAGTCCTCGCCCACAAGGTCTCTGACAATCCTGACACCGCTCACATCGAGGAGGGCATCAGGATCAAACCTGTCAACGTCGGTACGTCTGTCTCCCCTTCGTCGGGTTCCCTCCCGTCTAACCCCACTCCCGCAGAACTCGAGGAAGATGGCGTCCGTATTGCCCTCACCATCGTTGACACTCCCGGTTTTGGCGACAACATTGACAATGAGTTCGCGTTAGTATCCATTTGTTCTCTCGGCACCTTTTTCCTAACAAGGCCACTTAGCTTCCAAGAGATCGTTGGACACCTTGAACGGCAATACGATGACATCTTGGCCGAAGAGTCTCGCATCAAGCGTAACCCCCGCTTCCGCGACAACAGAGTTCACGCTTTGCTTTACTTCATTCCTCCCACCGGACACGCGTACGTAACAGCAATTTTGAACAAGAACAGTTAAACTCATACTTGGATAACAGTCTGAGGGAGATGGACATTGAGCTGATGCGTCGCTTGTCTCCTCGTGTCAACGTCATCCCCGTCATTGGCAAGGCCGACTCGTTGACTCCCAGTGAGCTTCGTGGATTCAAGAAACGGGTTAGTGGTCTACGTGGGCTCGCTGACCTATCACTTATCGTGCACCTAGATCATGGAGGACATCGAACACTATGACATTCCTGTGTACAATTTCCCGTACGACGTCGAGGAAGATGATGAAGAGACTATTCAGGACAACAGCGAGCTTCGGGTAAACAAATTAAACACGTCGAGTTCCTTGGATATGTTGCTGATCCCAAACAGGCACTACTTCCGTTTGCCATCATTGGATCTGAAGAGGAAATTGATCTTGATGGACAACCTGTTCGCGCCAGGATATACCCATGGGGCATTGCCGAAGTCGACAATACAAAGCACTCGGATTTCAGCAGGCTTCGAAGTGCCCTACTGAAGTAATGTTTCTATGTATTTTCCCTCATACCTCACTAACAGGAGATTAGTTCACACCTTGGGGATTTGAAGTCGCTTACTCACGACGTCTTGTATGAGACTTACCGTACCGAGAAGCTATCCAGGACGGTACATTCGGATACCCAGTACGGTTGTGCTTTTTTCGCTTGATATCGTGTTGCTAAGTGACCTGTTGTATCAGCGATTCTTCTATTCTCCCAGAAGAACTTGCAACACAGAGCGTCCGTCTCAAAGAAGAACAGCTTCGTCGGGAGGAAGAGAAGGTGCGCCAGTTGTCGGTTACACGCGTTCGATGTGTTGATTGCTTCGTAGCTTCGTGAGATTGAACTCAAGGTACAGCGTGAGATCAACGAAAAGCGCCAGGAGCTTTTGGCAAAGGAGGAATCTCTCAGGTGTGTTGCGCATTGTGTTGGATACAGTATAGAGGCTAAGGTTGTGCCACTTGACAGAAATTTGGAGAGCCGACTGGCAGCTCAAGGGTCGCAGGCTGAGTTCCGGGACTGATGGCACATGGGTGCCCAAATTTGATCGACATTTACGGTCGACACGTATACCCAACGTCTGTCCGTTCGTTACTCCTTTGTCTGTCTACTCCACTCGTTTCTGGCTGTTTACTGTGCGACACTATTACCGGATAATCCATTGACATTCCTTACGAGTTTACCTGTCTTTCTTGCTGCGCGTCGAGTTGTTCCGAGCCTATAATCACACTTTTTTCTTCTCTGAATGCAAATTCGGTCGTGGAGTGAATAGCGTTATTTCCCGTGAACAGTTCATATTCAACCTCCGACGATCCTGACGGGTGCGACGTCCTGTCGGCGAGTATCACTCCCTCCTACACCTACCCGTCGTTCTCCCCGTCCTCAACGCCGCCGCCCCTGTCGTGCTTCATGCTCACCAGCGTCGTGCTCAACGCGTAGCGCTTCCACCGGCCCTTACCCCACCCCATCGGACTGATAAACTTGGCACCGATTTAACAACTGTTCAAGCCGGTTGACCCACCGTTCTTGCAGACACATATAATCGTCCTTCCGCCCGCTTCCCAGACCATCCTTACACCAGACCGACACCAATCTTCAACCTGACGGTATGGTACTCGAGTTTTCTGCCCAGCATCCTGCAGTCCTCCAGCGATCCCGCCGGTGGCCTGATCACTCATCCGGCTCCCCAGTTGCTACCTCGTCTTCATCTCCTCCCAATTCCTCTGCTCCTCAACCCACCGTATCACAACGTCGCCGTTCCGCGGCAGTAAACTTCCCTCCTGCCGTCCCACCTCCTAGTCAACCGATTCCTCACGTTCCTCACCCTTCCTCGGCGTTCTCCACTGACGAAGGGGCAGCTTTGACGACAGGTATCCCGGACGACCCACAATTCACTGCAAGGCATCGATCCAATACGAGTGGCAGCCAAAATTCTTACAGTCGCCCTGCCGCGTCTGCCAACTTGGCAGCCGTTGCTGCCTTTCCTCACAACCGACATCACGTTTCAACCTCGACCCCTGTCTCCAATTCCAATAGCCCCCAACCGTTGTCGAGCACCGTTGCTTACGTTTCTACCCAAGTTTCATTCGACCCTGCACCAAACAGTATGGCACGTCCCAGCCACTTGAACACTCAAGCAAGCACGCAGGACATAGTACCAGACCGTCTATTGCTCTCCCCGCATCATCCACATTCGTCTTCTGAATCACGACCCTCTTCGCGTCGCGCATTGACGAGGGCGTTGGAGCTTGCACGAGAAGCAGTTCAACTTGATGCAACGAATGATGACCCCCACGCTGCCGTGATAGCGTATGGTAGGAGCGTTGCTCTCCTAAGCGAAGTCATGGAACGAGTACGAAGAGGCGAAGATTCTTCAGATGGGCGCAGGAGGAATGGACGAAGGCGCAGTGTTGTCGCACAGGAGGAGGAAGTCAGGCGGCTGAAATCAATAGTATGTTGCATCCATGACACAGCTCAGAATCAACCTCATTAGATGGTCCTTTCAGCACGATACATATGCTGATAGGATGAATATATTAAGCCTCATATACAGCATACCACCCATCCCTCATTCCCCCTCCTCCGTGTATGCTCCTTCCTCTTCGACGGAGTCAACACAGCCGCCGTCCCCCACCTCCCTATCCCAGTCATCGGATTCACATTCACATACGTCCTCGTCTTCCGTCACTGAGCACACCCAGGACGATCCTCACTACCCTGTTCTGAATGATGACCTTGACGATGAGCAGGATGCACACGAAGGCATCGGCTCTGCGATGTTAAATGCTGCTCATCTCTCACGCGACTTTTCCTCAAGCTCATTAGCGCAACACCCTTATGCAGCTTCAACGGACACGGACACGTCCCCCAGCAGCAAGCACGCTACCCTTAGTCGGACTTCGACTCTTCCTGTGAATCGCACCCAACATCAATCACCAGTCTTTGGTAGACCTAGAGCGACTTCTGTGCTCCCTCCTGCTGCGCCACCCCCAATATCATCACCACCACCCCCACCTCCAGAGTTGTCGTTAACCTATGACTCCACAATTCCCTCTTCACAAACGGCTCGATTCTTGGAGGCTACTCGGCCCCGCGGAAACTCTCTCGGCCACTCACGGACTGGCTCTGGCACCAGGCTTACTTCAGTCATAGAAGAAGGTGTCAGGATTGATGGCCTTTCACAAGCAGACGACATTCAATTCGAGGATGATTTAACTGCTTCTCTTCCCCGACGTCCTGATACCCCGCGCCTAGCGAAACACGACTCCCACCCACTTCCTCCACTTCCTTCCCCGACCAGTGCAGCTCATCCATTTCGCACTGCTACGGTGCCAACAGCCACTTCGAGACCTGCAGGATCTCCGGTCCCTGCCCAGTTTATTCCTTCTCGTCCTCGAGGGGAGTCATTGAGCGTGACGGGGGGTCAGCCCTTGATCAACTCGTCAATTGCAATGGGCACGATACATCAGCGTCGGAGCAAGATGTCGGCTCCACCCTCTACTACCGCTACGATGTCCTCATCACCTACCGAATCGAACCCTCCATCTTCCTTCACACACCCGCCTGCCAAAACACCAACTTCTCCCTCGAATTCGGGAATTGCTCCGACTCCCGGACGGAGCCGTGCCTCTTCTCAGCCAGGACGTCGACCATCTGTCGTCAACGGTCGGATATCTCCTTTCGAACCCCAACGTCCCCCGCTCCCCCAGACCGCGCTTCCGAACGGGCGCAAAATCTCTACCTCATCGAAGCAGAATCCGAACATCACCCTCAATGTACAGATTCAACCACATCTCGTCATACAGACTGAACTCCTCTCCCCTCCTGCCTTGTCACTTCTACCTCCGTCCGCGATGCTCACGAATATCCCCACCACTCCGACCTCTCCACTTCCGCCCGCTCCACCAACCGACAGTCAAAGAAAACCTTACCACATGATGACGCTTCTCGCGAACACCATGAATTCAAGATCAGGCGGATATATCACGCGGCGGCTACATGTCCCCCAGGGCGTCTGGTCACAAGGAGGAGCAAAACTTACTAATGTCCCAGAAAAGGTACGCGTTGTGGAAGTGCTATGCTCTGCTTTGGAGGAAATGCAGCAATCAAGCGTCGAGTTTTTCGGTGCTGGTAGCGTGTGTAGCGGGCTAGCACTTGGGATTGGAAGTGTCGGGCGGAAAGAGGCGGAGGCGTGGGTGAGCAAGCTTGAGGAGTTCTCATCTATTTGCGACAGCGTCGTTGCAAATTTTGGCAAAAAACTTGGCGTAGGGGAAGGATTCGTCTCAAAGAAAAGTGGGGTAGGTGATGCGTGCGTGTGGTGTCAGGGCCATAACGAACTCACGTAATATGCTAGGTGACATCATGGGGCGGAAAGCTGACTCGACAATTCGACAAGTTTACCAATGGTAAAAAGTACGTGATTACTTGTTATCTCGATGTGTATTGGAAGCTCACCGAATACGATAGTCTTGATTCGCCCGCGGCGTACGTGGCTGGATTGGGCAGACTGTTCACGCACGCTCAACTGCTCGATGAACATTCAAAAGCGCTACTTTCGCAACCCGTGGCGCCTATTTATACTGCGTTTCCTGTTGATCTGAGAACAGCCGCAGAGGTCAAGCTAAAACGCGCTTCGGAATTCTTCGCTAGTGTCATTCTAACATTCGTCATCCGTGACCTTGCCCAGTTGTTGGACAAGTACGCGAAGAAGTGCGAGAAGTGGCTCGCGGAGTGATTAGAAATCGGAACGGATTTTGTTGTGGTGTAGTATTCTTTTCGTGAGGCATATGTATTCTATCATCTGGGACTAGACTGTTCGACGACATCTGTTCTTTCATCTGACTTCTTTGAAATGGTCTGTTCGCGACGGGCTTGTTTTTCGTCGCTACCTCTTAATCCATCTCCATCTTCGATTTTCTTCACTCATACAATATACACTTTGCAACTGTGCATAGTGCAAGACATACGATCAGGATTTCTTACAAGTCAAATACAACAGAGGATTGATAAATCGATAAAGACCCAATTCTGAATGAAAAAAAAAAAAAAACTAGCTAGGTTGGTACAGTCTGGCTGCACTCTGTTTCAGGAGTTGGGGGTCGTCCTCGTAGGCGTGTTATCACCTGCATTCGCCGATCTAAAATTTAGATGAGCATACACAAATATGCAGGGCGCAAGAAACACACTGTAGTCAAGCCGAAGGTGCTCATCGGGATATTCCTCGTCGGAATCCACCAATGGGTCAGAATTGAGTACTGTGTGCCAAGCATCTGTAATAATGCGTGAGCTACGAGCGCGAGGTTTTAGTAAGAAGCACATACGCTGTAGCATGGTGCGAGGTGGGCCAGGGGGAACACTGGCCCGTCTGGTTCTGAGAGGTCGTGAACCAGGATTAGACATGTTGGATCTGCGGGGACGGTGCATATCCATGGACACTCGACGATGCGCGGGCAACGTCTGTGGATGTCTTTGGCGTTGGCGTTCCAGCGCAGTTGACTGGATAGGCACAACTGTGATCTTTCTCAGAAAAAAATGGGGATGGCAGGACGTGCAAACCTACGGTCAGACCGACGACCCTGGACCCCTCTCGGGGTCGACTGTGCGTGAATAGTGACACGGCCAACCTCGTGTGATGGTTCGCTGTCAGCCATTCTCCGGGCTTTCCTTTTCTTGGGTGTGACTGGAGGTATGTCTTCCGTTTCTAGTCTGCCGGGGTTGGCTGTTGCCTTTTTCTTGGGTAGTTCTACCTTTTCTGACATGATGACAGGCACTGTATCGGATCCCCTGCTTGACAGGCGACTGTGACCACGAAAAATGAACTGATTTGGGAGCGTTTTCGTACCTTTCAAGCCTGGTCGCGGACTGTGCCGCACATGTCTCTTCCAACATCCCCCGGTCAACATCTGCTCGGACAACCTCGTGGTCCGCACTTTGCTCTTACTGATGGGCCGTGTAGGAGCTGGAGGACAAATCGCCAAGACGCTTCCACGCAAGCCTTTGGAGCTGCTGATCCGGCCGTGGAGACTCGTGACAGAGAACCATCCCACACTGGAGCTGGGGTATCTCTTTGCCAACAGTGACGGCTTATTTGTGCTTTCGAGTTATCCTGTAATTTATCTCGCGAGTGGCGTCCTTGTACAATAGCTGCTTCCTCATCGCCCGCCAGTTCCTAACGTTACCCATCGGACTTGTTCCCCCTTGTTCAGATTGCTACACGACCTCCCTGATTGACCAGGGCCTTTGAACATATCACCAGCAATCCGTAGTTCACGCCAGGCATTGGAGAGACATGTAGGGCAGAGCTTCCAGTTTGGGTGCTACCCAGTCCTTTATCCCACTTTTCAATGACATAGACAATCTACGGTCCCTCGGCCAATACACGACTGTTGCACCCTTCTTCAAAGTCGAAAGATGTCACGCGCGAGTACAGGTTGACATTAATGATGTATGACATTAATACTGAAAAATATCAGCTGTGAACTAGGGAGAAATAGTACATTGAAGATCCTTCAAATGTGTTGTGGGACGGAGACGTCGTAAGCTCGTCCACGTACGATAAATAAATGCAATAAAACTCTCGGAAAAGAATATTCGAGGCAGAGAATGTGCGGATGGTAGGAGCGCGTGTGACAAGGGCTGAATTCGTTCCACCGAAAAATGGATGGAATAGGAACGCGAAAGGAATGAAGCAACAGGAGTAAATGATATCAATGGGCATGGCAGGCAATCAACAAAGTTTACCAGAATTCTCGGACGCACTCCAGGACTTCAACCACGACGGAGCTCCTGTACATCAGGGCATGGTCTGCGCCTTTGACAACCTTCACGTCACACCGATCCTCGCCCATCGTACGCTCCATCCATCTCACCGCATTCTCTGCAATCTTCTCGTCTCGGTCACCGTACCACACTCCAACCTTGTGGGGGTAATCGGTATACGAGAAGCCCCAAGGACGATTGTCGTGATTCAGGATCTGCAGTAGGTCGCTGTGGGTGCCTTTTGACGCCTCGGCATGGGACGCAGCAATCAGAGCGTTTCCGAGCGCAGCTTGGTATGCACTCTCGGTGGTCGTAATCACGCTGCTGTACGGCGAGGAGAGAACGCTGTTCCTCGGCGAGGAGGGTACGCTTGGCGGACTTGACCTAGGAGCAGCCGCGCTGGACGCGCTGAACGAGATTGAGCGTCGTCCTGCCTGCCTGGGAAGGGGTGATTTAATAATGGACTTTTCGATGCTGGTGTCGACCGATCGAACAGGGTTTGCTGGCTTTACTGGCCGAGGTATGTTCTTAGGAGACGGCGTCAGCGTACGAGGTACTGGGCTCGCGGGTTCATTGCTCCAGTCGAAGTCACTCAGGCCTAATCCAACGTCAACGGAGATAGGCTGAGGGAGTCGTGGACTAGGTAAATTCCCCTTGTCAACCTTGGAGCCGTTAGCACCTGCTTTGCCCTTTAACGAGCCCATTGACCGAAGGGTCTTCAATTTCTTCCCCACAGTTGATTGATGCGCCGTTTCCGTTGCCGGTGAGGGAGGCTGGGATTGAGATGCAGATGCAGATTTGGATGGTTTCAGCCGGCCAAGAATACCCCGGGAAGCTTTCCGTCTCGTTTGCTGATTCATAGACCGTGCCCCAAGCGTGCTTTGGCTCCCGAACCGACCGTCGAAGTCCCTCAAATCATCGTAATCACTGAACAAACTCGATGCAACACTCATCCGCCTCCTCAGGTCCGACTGGGATGGATAGACACTAGAGTTGCCGAGTTGCTCGGGTTGTGACAGTGAATCAAGGTCCGCGGTGGTATCTGATTGGATGTAATAAGGCTTGCTTAGAGATGGCGAAGCTGTATAACCTATTCCGCGGTAGGCGACCGTCGGGGGCTTTCCGAGCATCCATGCCTGTATTTTCCACTCCGCAGCTTGCGCCGTCTTCAGGATGCCATTGGGGACATACTTTAACCACTTGTAACCACCTACGGATCGTTCTCAGTGATCAGATACTGTGTGGGCAAGATGTTTCATACCGCTCTCGCCACCACCGATCCATGGAGCCAGCAGACAGAGATCACCTCTGATGCGTTCGGGTACGCGATTTGCGAAGGACAGGGCGTACGGAGCTCCAGCGGAGTGAGCCATAACACTACATTCGTAGATTTGGAGTTGATCGAGTACTTCTTCCACGACAGAAGCCCATTCCATAATGCCACGGGCAGATTTTGATTGAGGTACATCGGTACGACCAAGGCCCCATCTAACACGTTTCGTGAGCTCTCGTCGACATCGTGACCGCGAATGAGTTTACCTATCAATAGCAATTAATCGGAGGCCTAGGCAGTCGGCCATTTCATCGTAAAGACCCATGATATGTCTTACGCAACCCAGCCCAAGAAACACGACGAGCGGAAAGCCATTTGGGTCTCCCATGTCCGCGAGACTAACCGTAAGTGGGTGGTCTAACGAAGCATGTGGGTATCGTGTGAGCTTCAGTAGCGTCGTTAATCGTGCGGATCGAAGGTATTCGGCAATCGCTTGTGATGTGGATGTTGGAGATACAGAGAGCTGGATTGGGTCGAATGACTGCTGAGACGCATGTGCGGAAGCTGTTGAGGATGAATGGGTATATGTGTCTGAGGCGGCAGCACGGACGCCAAGGCGGACACTGGAGCCATCAGAGGTGTTTAAGGGACAAGAAGCCAGGGGTGGAGCACGAGGACCATTGGAAGGTGGAGCTGTTACTTGGGAATTTTTTTGATTGTTGTATGTCCGCCTGACTTCGTGCTCAATACTGTCCATCGACGACCGGCTGAGAAGCTCGGCTTCCTCGTCAGGTGTCAGAGGCTCCGGTTCAGATTCCTCTTCCTCCGGACCTGCTAATAAAGTACCATTGCCATGAACATAACCCGAGGTATGTATGGATGATGGTGTGCGGGTGCGTTCAAGGGTACGTGGCGCATGATTGCGAATAATTTCGGATATAGAGGGAATTACAGTTCGTGGACGCTCCGTGGGCTGTACGATATTGGGCGGCGTGTGGTTGTTGAAGCCGCTAACTGGAGGTGTGATATTATCGCTGAGAGTAAGATCGACTGTGATGGTAGATGTAGATGCTCTTCGCGAGAAGCTGGGAACGGGGTTATGGCGGTAACGCGGATGCGAACGGGGAGGTTTAGTGAATGATATGTCGTCGTCGTCGTCGTCGTCGTCGTCTGAGGTGACAGCCTTGTCGCGCCTCCTGCCTTTTCCTTTGCCAAGTACGACGCCTGGAGGTGGTGTTGGGAGTGGGGGTTGGTATAGAGGGTGGTAGCCGGGAAGAACAAAACGCGTGGAGCGTGACGTGTTTCGCGAGAAAAGGTCTTCCATGGATGCACCAGCCATTTCGTTCATACCGTCTACCAGGGCATCCAATGTCTCTACTCCGGAGATCGGAGCAGCAACGACGACGGGAAAGTCGAAGACAGGATAACCGCCGATAGAGGAGGCATCACTTGGTGTCGGGGGAGGGTCCTCTAGACTTGATGTTCCAGAGAACCTCAGGGGTGGAAGAGGATTTTCGTGCCATCTTGACTTGGCGGATGAAGGGCCAGTTCGGGTGCGAGTGCGAGGGTGCCGTGGGGTGAGGTCGCCGCGAGAGAGGGAGCTGGATGGGTCGGGGAATTGATCTGAGGTAGGGAATGCAAAAGAGGTGTCCGAGACTTTTCTCCTGCCCCTGTCCTGCTCTGTTGGGCGGCGAGAATGCTTCTTCTGAAATCTGAGGGCATCCGAGGACGATTGAGGAGGGGGGCTTGTCTGCGGGCGAGGAGGGACGTCAAAGGAGGTTTTGTGGACGTAGATAGGTTTTGGTTGGGCATAAATGGGGTGCTTTTCAAGGTCGTATCTGGATGAGGAGGAGGAGGAGGAGGAGCCCGTTCGGAGAAAACGCTCAGAGGACATGAAAACGACGAGGTGGAGTCGATCCTCCTCATATTTTCATTCCTGGCTTGTTGCGGCACAGCCACTCCGGCCTCCGCTCCATCATGCACCCGGTCAACGAGCAATCGAATCCGCGTCCGCTGGACGAAAAGCTCGCCGTAGAAGACGTCTTTGAGAACGACGACCAGCATCAGATTCGCTACAAGACGCTCAGCTGGCAGGTCTGCGGGTACTCTCACCTCACTCCACATTCCATTTATAAATTGATCATAGTTCGTATCTCTCTTCATGATAGCAGAGATCGTGAGCAATGGAATGCTGTCTCTCCCCAACGCTCTGGCCGTCGTAGGTGAGTCAACTCGTTGATCTCCTTCCTTGTTCTCATCATCCCAAAGGCATTGTGCCAGCCCTCATTCTCGTCGTCTTCTTGGGAATATTTGCTCTTTTCACAGCCAAACTACTCATAGACTTCAAGCTAAACCATCCTAACGTACACACCATGGGTTTGTCTTCCGTCGTTCCCCCCACTAATCACTTCCCCACATTCATTACCTCCGCAGGTGATGCGGGGTATATCATCTTCGGTCCAATTGGCCGGGAGATACTCCTCGCTGGAACAATCATTTTCGCCATCTCCGCTGCTGTGAGTATGTTCTTACAGCCGTCCTCGACACATAACACAATTTTGGTCAGGGTGCCGAATTGCTGAGTGGCCAGCAGGCCCTATCCACCCTCTCCAACGGGAGATTGTGTAGCATGTACTTCGTCTTGATTTGCGCTGGAATAACCTTGCTCATTGCACTTCCTCGCACTCTCGATCGCTTGACATGGTTGGGGCTTCTGAGTGTTGTCACAATCACGATCGCAGGTCTGCTATCTATGATTGGCGCCGGAGTGGACCCATTGCCCGGTCGAGTAATCAGCGCCACGATCCCAACCAGCTTCGAAAACGCATTTCTTTCTATCACCAGCCCTGTGAGTAATCCACGTTGCTGAGAGAATGCTAGTGATGACCCCATCTGAACAGGTATTCGGCTATGCGGGTACGTATCATCTACACACGAGCATGCACGAGGCTAATAATGCACAGGTCACTTCATGTGCGCAAAACGAATACCGGGTCACGTCGCAAGAACCTTCTGATCATGTTTTTAGGTTCTTCATCTTGATTTCTGAGATGAAGCGACCGCAGGATGCTATGAAGGTCTTTCAACACATTGATTGTCGGATTGCTGGTATTCTGAAAAATACCCCAGGCGGCATGGTGCTTACAAGGGTTCGCGACCACCTTTTACGCCACCTTCTGCATCGTCAACTATGTGTACATCGGCAACACTACTCAATCTCCCAATTTCTTTTCCTTGTCCCCCAAGTGGGCAAAGGCGTGTTTTGGGATTGCGTTCGTTAACTTCATGTTGTACGTGGTACTAAATTTGTTTCTTGTTTGTTGTCACACAGAGACGTATACAACAGTGCTGGGGGGATTTACATCCACACCGTTGCAAAGGTCATTTTCGTTCGACTCTTTCGACATTCTGAACACGTCCATTCGCACACCATACTCGGTTGGACTGTGTGGATTTTGCTGTGCTTCATCGGCGTCGCAATCAGCGTGGTCTTTGCCATCGCAGTGCCAATCTTCTCGTATCTTATTGGCATTGTGGCTGCACTGTTTGCGTCGTGGTACACGTATGGTTTGGCTGGATTTTTCTGGCTGTTTGATACCTATCACCTGAAGGGCGGGATGGACGCCTTCAGACGGCGGCCGATCGGGACCATGCTTGCTGTGATGACCATTTTAGCGGGTGCATTCATCTGCGTCGCCGGAACCTATGTGTTTGTCAAGGAAAGTGGTATAAAAGATGTGGATTCAGTCGCCGAGATTGACGTTCTCGTTTACCCACAGCTCATTCACCAGTCTTATGCTGCAGGTACGATTGGCAAACCGTTCGTCTGCTGAATTGAAGGCGCCGTAGACCCCACGTGACCGCAGAGTGGGACTTTTGTCATCGTCATTACATGAGCCTTGCGGGCATGCCCCAAGTACCAGTGTCGCATTTACTGTAAGGCCGTGGTTCAAATAGACACTCGAGGACGCACACACGCTCTACTTGTATCTTACTTTCATCCTGTTATGACTGTAAATACCTCTCAACTGCAGCACCGGCTGCCCATCCACTCACGACCCCCCAGGACCTGGGCACAGACTCTTAATGCGTTGTTGTTCTTGTTGCTATTCATCCCAGGATGCTTCATGGTCCATGGGTTCCAACTCTTGTTTGTCTTGCCACTGAAGCTCGTGCCGGGTCCAAATTCAAGGAAGCTGTATGACGAGGGGATCAGGTATACCAAGGGTGCCTTTGCTGTCCTCCTGAGTGCGTCGTCCTCAGAATTCACACGCGCTACGTATGCGAGGGACATGTCTCAACTTCGCAGACCTGATGAATCAATGGTTCGCTCCGACAAAACTGTCTATTACGTTCGAAACCGAAGGCCAGGGCAAGTTCACGGAAGAAGAGATTCAAAGTGTTGTGGAACGTGATGTGTCAGGGAAGATTGTAGCCTTGCACCTGCCTTCCAAGTGCGTTATCATCTCCAACCACCAGGTGCGCACATCACGTGTACATGTCTCTGATGTGTGGATTGGCTGATCCAGTTGTGGTGATAGGTCTACTGCGACTGGTGGTACGTCTGGTGCTTGACGTACTTCTCGCGCACGCACAAGGATGTCTTCATCGTCTTAAAGAACAGTCTCAAATGGGTTCCTGTCATTGGGCCGGTATGAGCTGCCCTTGGTCAGGTGGCAAGCTACTAAATTCACAATAGGGTATGCAGATGTATAGGTTCATATTTCTTGCCCGTTCATGGGCATCCGATAAGTTGCAGCTGGCAAGACAACTCTCCAAACTTGGGAAGAAGGCACAGGAGGAAGACAAACCATTCACGTTCATCCTGTTTCCTGAGGGAACCCTTGTGAGCAAACACACACGACCAATCAGTGGCAAGTATGCAGAGAAGATGGATGTCGTGCGTCAAGCTTTCAAGGCTCACCCTGCTTTTCATGGAGCTAACGGTCGGAGTATAGCCCGACCTGCGTAATGTACTTCTTCCCCGCTCGACGGGGCTCCATTACAGCTTGCTATCACTCGCCCCTCGACTGCCCACGCTCAAGTTGCTGGATATAACAGTGATCTACCCAGGTAAAGGCAGTATAAACACTTGGGAAGCGGAAAATTCACTGTTCATCTTATAAGGTATTCCTCCCAAGGGTTATGGACAGTCCTACTATACCCTGCGGTCGATATTCTGTGATCGCGTGCCTCCGCCGGTCGTTCACATGCACTTGCGGATATTCGATGTCGCGAACGATGTACCCATAGGAAACTCTGAGTCCGTCGTTTCAAATGGGTCGGCGCATAACGCTGCCGAGCTTGATCCCTCTGAACGTGAGAAGGTCACATTTGACATATGGCTCCGGAAGTTATGGTCGGAAAAAGATGACTATATCACCAAGTTCTTAGAAACAGGCACAGTTCCCAATAAGCAAAAACCAGTGGAAATTCCCTTAGAGCTTCGGAAAAGGTCGGAAATTGCGGAGGCTTACTGTTTCTTCGCTCCATTATTTATCGCATATTTGTGGAAGAGGCTAACAGAGTTGGTGTTGTAGCTAGACATGTTGTTGTATTGTCACGTACAGGTAGAGAGACGAGTAAGGAAGGCGGCGCGATTTGTTGTCATTAGGAAGACTTTTGAGCTTGTTGTAACTGTTGTTGCCGCTGGACTTGGCCGAGCAAGTATTCGCTGGTGTCCACGAAGCGGTCTATGCAGTTCGCGATACATGCTTCCTCGCCGCGAGCGAAACGACTGCCTGGTGTCCCAGTGATGCACCTGTTGAAGGGATGAGAATTGGAATTCGGGTCGGGAAGAAGTGCTTCAACTTGTCCCAACACATGCTTGTGAAGGCGAGGAGCTGACTGTGGGCCTGAGCTTGTCTTTGACCTTGCACGAGGACTGTCTGTATCTCCTTCTGAGAAACAGAGATAGTAGACCAGCTACACGAACAAGTGAAGGTAAAGACACACCTTGGTTGCGTCGTCGAAGCCCAGTCCATCCATTGCACTGAGTGCCTCTGACGAGTTCTTGGAGTCCATCGTCACCGCTGGCGTCCGAGTTCAAGAAATACTTGCGACCGTGTGAGCAAAAGACTGCAAGGCAATTACGTGATGTTCACCGGCTGTGATACTCAGTTTCTCGTCGTCGATACCAGCGATGGCGTCGATGTTCGTGTCGCCGAGCAACTTGTCCGACGCCGGTCATGTTGACCACCTTGGCTGCACCATCGTGGTTCTGCCAGCGGGACCACTCGACGGCGCCAATGTCTGGAATCGTGCGAACACGCGTGAGTGTAATAACAGGGTAGCTCCCCGCCTCACGGCCTCGTGTCTCTCATGACATCTGCCACCGAGTCTTCTGGCTGGCCCCACGAGTCAGCTCCGCTGTGCGTGCTGATTTCAGCTCTGCCACTCTCGCTCACCATCTTTTTCTTTTAGCGTCGGGTACCCCAGTCGCAAGGCGCTCCCCATCAAGCGCAACGATGCCGAGCCACTCACCCGAGAGGATGTCCAGTTCGATCTTCTCGACCACATCTTCTCAGACACCAACGCCGTCTTCACCAGCCAAGTCCCAGGCACTTCCTCCGAGGTTAACTTCCGCGATCTCTACGTCAATGCCTTGTACCACTCCAGCAAGTGCTCAAAGGTGCTCAAGGATAAAATGGTCGAGACACCTGCCTTTGCAGTAGAACTAGCCAAGATCTCCTTGTTGACAAACGTGGGACGTATCAACACGACAATGGCATGTATGCATTGGTGCCACCGATCGTGCATGGCTATGTGATTGTTCTGACCAAGTTCCTACTAGTCTTTCCAGAAATGAAGACTGCCCTTAGGACTTACCACCCTGTTCCATCTCTTCAGAAGACAGACGGCAATGCTCAGGATGCACCCCGCATCAAGAATTGTTTGAAAGCAGCCCTCCTTCCATCAGAGCTCAAGTCGATGCCACCCTCCACCCCAGAAGAGATTCTCGCAAAAAGCGTGCGTGCGTTCGTTCCCTTCACCCAGTTAAAGCCTCACAGCGCGTCATTCAGCGTGCACGCCAACTTCCTCCGACGAGTGTCGTCAATTTGATATTCGTCCTCGCGAACCATGCTGTTGTGAGTCTCGTCCACCGGTCATGGGACGCATAAATCTTGCTAACTTATGAAGCCTCTCGCTGCCATTCACTTTGACCCGCCGTTAAACTTCCTCGATCTCTTTCTTCCGGTCAACATTTCCTCCGCTGACCGAGCGAGGGCCTTTCTTTGGCTAGTATTCCATTATCTCGAAGGTCCGGATCAACCAAATCCCTACGACGACGACTACTCGCGCCAGAATTCCGGAAAAGTTCCGTGGCTGAGACGGTTGACAGATGCAGAAATGGCCGAAGAGAATGTCGACACAACTGAAGAAATCGAGTGGGGAAGAGCCATGTCTGCACAGCGTAATATATTTTTGCAGCGCCTGGTGAATTCCCTTGAAAATGAAAAGAAGGCGAAAACTGCGCTCGCGTCGTCGTCGCAGCGAGGTACTATTCGAGCAGCAATCTACGAATGACTTGCTGACTACATGCAGTATCCGAGTCTACTTCGCATCGTTCTCGTCCGTCAAGGCAACCCCATGACGGTGTCCGCGAGAAACCCTATATTCACTATTTGCCGCCTCAACGACCTGCACCTGCATCACAGTCTACAGGTTAGTCAAATGAACTTTGAGCCATGAGCGTCCTTCAAAAGCCACCACAGAGAGGCCTTCTGGTAGTAGCTCGCGTGGACCTCAACGGACGATGCTTCAGCGTGAGTACCTGACGTCAGTATCTTATGTTAATTACAAAAAGGCGCCATCTACGAACAGACGCTTGGCATGTCGTGGCATCCACGGACCCCCTCGTCGATTCGGATGAAGAGTTGATGGATGAGTATGTCAGAAATGACTACGGTGAGTCCCTTGGATTAGTCCCGGACACAACCCTTGATGATCATTGTAGATCAACGCATTGCTGTCATTGCTCGGCTTCGCGGAAGGGCGCCAACGCCACCGCCAGACAACGCACCACCCAGTCTTTCTGATACTCGGGAACATCGATGGCGAACTGTGCAATCATGGAAATGATTCCACCACACACATATCAGAGAGCTTGACCACTCATGCCCTGTGTATTGCTCCATTGATTGTATTCAGCATTTGGCTAGGAGTCCATTAGGCAGACCGAATAATCGAATCAGCAGTGTCGCCTCTCCTAGCACCTGGTATCACCCCAACGCCATTACAATTGCCCTTATCATTGCTGATTAAATTTTGATCCCCTTCGCGGTCGAAATTTGATTGCCTGTCTTCCACGTTGAGTTAATAAAGTGTGTCAGAGCAAATGTTCGACGACTCTCAAACTAATCGATTTGAAGTGTTGGATCGATCATGACTGATACGTGATGCATATTCAATGATGTAGGTCATGACAACAGGAGAAACGGGTTGTCACAGTGGTAAAACAATGAGAAAGGTGTATAGAGCAGGGCACTAGGTCAGTGCCCTGGCGTGCTGAACAGCGACAGATAAAATCTTGGAAACCTGTCCACTGATTTCAACATGCCACCTGCGACACAGCGACACGATCAAAGCCAACATTGTGTTACAGCTCGGCCGGAGCACCGCGTCTCTTCACCTAAATGACGGTCCGTGTGCATCCGTGATGACCCAGGCCAGGAGGCGGAGAGCTACGACGCTTGAGGGTCACAATCATATCTCGCGCAGTGTCGGCACGACCGGTGTGCAGTGTGGTTCCTGCCACAACATTGGCTGTGCGAGGAATGACGACACGCCTCGATCCTAGTTTCAAAGTGCGTGGGTCCAGATGCTGCGAGGGGATAACTTGCTGAGCGAAGGTGGTGTCGAACTTTTCATCGTTCAGAGCGAAGGATCGAACATGGACAGTCTTAGGCGACGAACCCAAGGCTTTCAGGAAGTTGGGCAGCTGGGATCGGGAGCAATCCTTTGTGAATGATACACGCACTGGCTTCAGACGGGCTGTGATTTCATCTAAAGAAGGTGTGATGTGTCTCGATTTCTTCGGCACGGAACGGGTAAACTTTGAGCTCGTGAGAGGCTGTTTAGCAATGAGTAGGCCGCGTTCCTACCTGCTCATGGCTCTCTAGGTTGGTATGTGAATTGACAATGACCAGATCCTCCGGATTTGCTGCTACAACCTCTAGCGTACAGAATTCGGATTCGAACCCACGAGGTGAAATAGGGGAGTGGGCAGTCATTGGCGACTCTAGGGAAACCTCGGGGATGGATATTACTGTTGTCGCAGTACATGGAGGTTCCTTGACTTTGGACAGGAAACGAGCGCGTCGCTCGACTGTACCCAGATTTCGTTGTGACTAGACTTTTCACAGCGCTACTAGAAAATACGTACGTTGTTTGAGCGCCTGACTCTTGAGTGCTAACTCCCTAGGCAGATCAGGTTTCTTCTGCGTCCCAAGATTGGCTTTTTGGTCACGCGACACTTTGAGCAACGAGTTGAATTGATCCCGACTAAGTCCCTTGTGGGGTGGACAATCGTGGGGGCGCAAAGGCGAGGGATGCCATGGGGATGTGTCGTCCAAAGGTGGCAATGACAACCATTTCGCTCTATATCCATCATCCTCTACATCCAACTTTGCAGACGGGATCGGAGAAAAGTGTTCTGGATAGACTTTCTCTGGCGGGGCTGGGGTGATGCGTATGGAAGGAAGCGGAGGGTCGATCGATAGCATGAATATAGAGATATCGAAAGAACTGCGACTAGTGGAATGAAAGCGACCTGCGCTTGGGAGCAAAGAAAGAAGGAACGAATGGTGAGCGAACACGTCCAGCGAAGCCGAAAACTGGGAGCTCGCGCAGCAAGCTGAAAGCGACAGGAAGAAGAGCGGAAAACGTCAAGCTGGTAGTAAGCAAAGCACAGGTCGATCTTGTCGGAAAGACCCGAATCCGTTGTGTTGACACATTATTATTGTCATCAGCATCCTACATCATGGACGCAAGCGAATATCTAGACAAGGCCAATGAACTAAAGCTTGAAGGGAACGAATCGTTCAAAGCAACCAAGTGGAACGAAGCCCTAGTATCGTATAGAACAGCACTTAGCCAATTGCCTCCACGAAAGCAATCGGTCAAGTCAGAGCTAGACCAAGCCGACATCGATTCCTCAGAATCTCGCGAGCAACCACTAACTGGAGATCCCAGTGTAGGCGCTGTGCCAGATATTCCGAATGCGCTTGACTCGGAGTGCGCGAAAGCACGCGCTGTCCTGTATGCGAATATCGGCGCATGCCTGTCGAAGCTGGTGAGCTGAGCGAGGCTTGTCCGTAAACCAATCTCATCTGAGCAACTGGACAGGAAGACTACAAAGGAGTGGTAGATGCGTGTTCCCAAGGTGAGTCCACAAGGCTGACACAGCTGTGAACGTTCTGAGCAGTAGATGATAGCTCTCAGTGATGACCCACACTATGTCAAGGCACTTCAACGAAGGGCAACATCGAACGAGAAGATTGGTACATGGTCATCCCTCTCCAGTGCTCAAGAAGGTCCGGTTCTCGGGTGAAGTTGTGAGCTAGCAATCCTTGTTGACGCAACACCTAGATTACAAGCTGCTATTGGAGTTGCTTCCCCCTGGTTCACCAGAATTGATGCAGACAAGGAAGGTTCTTCAGTCCTTAGAGCCTCGTACGCGGGCGGCCCAGGAAAAAGAGACAGCCGAAATGATGGATAAGTTGAAAGGTTTCGGAAACACCATCCTCGGTATGCCTGTATTTCATGAGATCAACAACCCAAGACATAATGATCTACTCCCTAGGTAAATTCGGACTTTCCACCGACAATTTCAAGTTCGACCCAAATGGTCAAGGAGGTTATTCAATGAACTTTGTACGATGACAACTGAAGCTGGCACTTTCATATGTACCATTCATATATGAGTGACACTTTTGTTCGCTAAATCATCTATGGTTATCACGTTCGTCGATGTATGTGCCTTCATGAGTGAAGACTTGGAATCTACTGAAGGGAAACACCTGCCGAGACGGATTTACACACTCTTAAGTGACATATAGAGGCAACATACCCTGGCAATTATTCTGCCTCTTATTAAGCCCATCGAGACAGGGCCATAATCTCTTGAGTCAGTTGAACATGCCGCGTTATCCCCCGCTATCCAGATATGACCTTTTGGAACAATAACGTGTTCCACCGAGGGAGCTTTCGAACCTGTTGGATCGACACAGACAACGTCTCCTGGGAGGCCAATGATTCTTTTACAGATGATTCTGTTCGGTTTCACGGGCGATTTGAGAGAAACCAGCTCTCCTCGAGTCAAGTTATATGGCGCGAGCCGGTGCGACAGGATGCTTTCAATTGCAATTTCTCCAGAGGTCTCGAATGTAGGGAGCATAGATGGACCATCCATCTGGCTATATCGTCAATGTCCGAGAAGAGATGGGATGTGGTAGACGCACCAAGCAAGGGCTTCCGACATTTTCTTTGAAGAGATGGAGGAAGCAGGCAATATTGACCACCTGTGTGGTTGTATTGGGTCAGTCGTGGTCAGTGTGAGATTGAACAGACAGACATGGATACACCCTACTGCGAGATTTTTGAGCGGTTTGAACTGGGCAGTATGGGCGAGAAACCAAAAATGGGTCATCGATATCGATTGGCATGCAAGACTGGCGACTCGGACGGATACTCGCTTCTGCAACTTTGTCTTGAACACAACCGTGATTGGGGGTACATCACACATCGACACGCTCAGTTCTTTATCCACCATGTCGCTGAATATACCGATGCCAACGGCCGCGGACATGAACCGCATAACATACTTAGGAGCGACCAAACTCAAAGAAGAGATGTCCCGTCCGGACGGCCAACCAGAGAAGCTGGACTTTAGTATCATGGCAAGCTGTTACAATTGTGATGGGCTCTTGTCACAGCATACGGGGCAGAATGTACTGAGTCTTTCAAATGGCACATGTTGCGTACTTACTTGTGGTCATAGGCATCGGTCTGTTCAGGATGCAAGTCCGCCATTTACTGCTCCAGAAAAGTATGTCCCGCATTGCTTGGACATCGGAGTCGCTGAGAGCACCTGATGCTGCAGTGTCAAGTCGCGAACTGGAAAATCGGGCGATTTGGTTCGGATGGCCACAAGTCTTTCTGCGAAAAAAACAAGGTGGGTAAGGATCAGATCAGGTGAAGTTCGGGGCCGTTATCTTGTACATCCTACAGCGCCACATGCTAAGAGTACCGGAATTGCGAGCTATTCTCAAGCTTTTTCCTTGGGGGAAACTCGAGTCGGATGGCACCTTTGCCGAATCTCTCATACGTGCTTACTTTGGTGTTCTGGGAGCTAATGGCTATGGATATTGGAGTGAAGCTGGCGGTAGCGCTCCCCATCAGCTTCAGCCAAACACCATGGGTAACCATGGCAGTCCGTTCTGCGTTGACCCAGTTGAAAGTTATCAGGATGGGTATCTACTTCTCCTTGATCAGCACCTCGACGACAGTGCAGGATGGAAACTTGAGGATAGATTAATTCCCAAGCTGCACTTCGCACTTGGATGTGAACCGCAGATTGCAACCTCAGCTAACGTGGTTGATTGGAAGTCGTGGTATCAATGGCGTTCCCTGCCCTTCGACTCTCCTGCCCCACTTCTCATGCACTACCCCCTCACCTTATACCACCTGTTAGTCAACGTTTTAAACGTCGCAAGTCCAAGTCACGGGTCTTCCGAGTACCGACAAACACTTAATATTCACTATCTGGGGGCGGAAGTTGAACTCAACATGCTTCCTATGTGCGTCTCTCCAATATTTGGCCCATTTCTAATCTCATTCGGTACTGGCAGTTTCTCGGAGCTGGCATTGTTATTGCCGCACACTGACATCAAACTTACGTTCTTCGGTTACACTGTGCACACAATCGTGCAAAAAGCAAACAAGAAAAGTATCGCTGCAAAGGCGAAACGAAACGAGCCAGTGTACCTGTATGAGAGCCCCGTATCCATGGGACAAAGCAAGTTGGCAATATACCTAGATGGAGACCACGAGAACTGGGAACCACGCTTCATCTCTATTACAAACAACCTCCCCGATGCCGTCGTAGGCCTCAATGCCGGATTGCTCAGTTACAAAGCATGGGCGTCCGTTATCTTGTTCTGCCACGTAGAGGTGATTCCCTTCGGCGTGACGGAGTACGCTGAGCAATCCGCTGAGGTACAAAGGGACTCGTTCCCGAAGATAATTCACCATGCAATCCCAAGTCTAGGGCCACGAATGAGCACGGCTCAACTCGAGGGTTTGGTCAGACCACGGCAATACCCTATTGAGTTTAATCCCTTCCAGCGACCTGGTCAGCGGCCCATCAGTCCTACACGGCTCCCAAACGTTTCCAATGGGTTCACCATCAGGATCATCGGAAGGGATGCTGTAAAGGGAAAAAAGGAGGACAGTCTGGTCCAGGAGCCCTCACATATGCGCGTCGGAGAACAGCAAGTGCAGCAGTTGGTTGATAAGACAAAGGGCATGGCGGTGAACGACCTTGACTAGTTTACCAAAAGCTCGAGTATGGCCGCTGTTTATTTCATCGAAGCTTGGTGCACTTGGAGTTGTTGACGGATCGACAAGCACATGCGAAGCACCACATCCGTGGCAAGTCCCGCTACGGCACTGCCCAGCCTATACAACTTGCTGATCATCATCATCGAGTAATTAAAAAAAATGTTGGTACTAAGTAGCATCATCATACATACTATCTTCAGACCAAAAACAAAATGAAAGATGCTGATATGTTTTAGCTAGTAAGCTACTACGAGAGTGCGAGCCTTCAAATTATTGAAGCATATTGTTGGCCACAGACAAGATCATATCGTCAAAAGCAACAATGTCGTATTCAACTGTCAGTAATCGCTCGACGAGGACGCGCAGTCTACACATTAAAATAATTGGTCAGTCAGCCCGCCGTCCCATGACACAATCGCGTACTGTTGGGTGTGTGCAAGAAAGATTAACATGTTGGTAACAGCTCGCCAAGATGGACAAAGCATGACGTCGATTTCGAACGGGACATCTTGCAAAATGCATTCTGTTCATGCTCGAATGATCCCGATCGCAATTCTAATGGGAAAACATGCCTCGACGACGCTCTGCAACAGCCAATGTTTCCTCATCCTCTACACCATCGACACGAACCAGAACACCATGTAAAGCACAGCACTGACGCAGTACATCAATGTCCGAATGAAAAATTGTCCATGCCGCTGAAACTGGCACAACAGAATGCAGTACCGCTTCAAACAACTGCACAGAGTCCCTCCATTGAGCACGCTTGGAGGACATGGATGATGCCAAAGCATCTTGGTTGGCCAACAACCCAGGCAAAACACTCCCACAAACGGGGAAAACAAGCACGACACACTCCTCAGTACTCGAGGGAGAAATATCACGATCACAAGGATCGCTCACGGCGACACAACACAACGAGATGGTAGAGATCGATCCACTCACGTCCTACAACAAGATCACACTCGAAGTTGGCAACATCAATAGGAACGTCCGCCGTGAAGACCATCCCGCGAAACTCGGCCTGTACAACCGCACTATTCTGTGATGAGCAGCTGGTGTTGACTGAAGCATGAGCGGGCGAAACCAGAGAGCGATGGACGGATTCGTCGAGACGACCAACAACGGAGCGACCGTTCAGACCCATGACGGTGAAGAGCAAGGGAACGGCCGCACAAGAGACTCAGACTGAAACAGCACAAATTTGGGGCTGTTTTACGAATACCTAAAGCGGCCATCAGAGTAAATATAAATAAACATAAACGTAAAAGTGAGTAAATCCCTACTACCGTATCGGGAATAACCGTGACGACATGCTGTGACCGTGACTCCATAGACGCCATGTCTTCGTTCAAGCGAAGGACACCATCCAAACAAGTTGCTCTTCCACCAGGGACCCGCGCGTGTCCCATATCCACATCCACGGTCCTAACGTCCTCTGGGATCCCGTCTCTCGACGACATCTTAGGTGGAGGCGTGCCCCTTTCATGTTCGCTTGCAGTCCTCGCGCCTGATTCCCAATCTGCTTACGGCGAGTTGGTGCAAAAATACTTTGTTGCTCAAGGCATCGTAAGCGGTCATAAAGTGTGCATCGTCCACGAAGATGCGCTATCGTTTGTGAAGGAATGCATGTGGATGCCTACGTCGAGTTCAAACCATCCGATCCCCATAGTGGATGAAGATGATGCAGTTCAGAGTGGAGAGAAGGTAAAGATTGCATGGCGCTATGAGCAGATGAAGAAATTCGAGACAACTGTGACCAACCTGTATGTGCTAGTTCTTAGATGAGAGCAGACGGAGGTTTGGTGATCATTAGTCTCAGATCTGCAGATCGTTTTTGTGACACGTTTGACCTGACTTGTCGCATCCCTGTGTCTGTGATAGACGAGGCCTGCGATGCGAAGCGGCTCATACCGTTGAACCTGACTATAAACAACGATCTCGAATCGTCAATGGACGGACGTATGAAACAGATAAAGCATGTCCTTGCGACTACGCCACCGACTGAAGTTGTTCGCCTATGCATACCAGCTTTGGGATCCCCTGAGTGGGGGGACCATTGCCCAGCGGTAAGAGACGCATTTTTGTGCAAGTGCAGCTGTCTTCATGCTATACAGGATTTCCTGCGCTTTTTGTATGCCTTACGCCGTCTGCTGCGTCGGTATCCTCATGCTTGTGCTTGTGTCTCTCTTGTTCCGCACTTTTGCACGGACCTTTGGGCAGGATCTGGATGGGTCCAGAGGGTCGGCTGGGTGACCGATGCAACCATCTTGATGTCAGGCTTCGGCGGTGCGCATCATGATCTGAGATTTTTGTCCAACTGTGTGATGACAGTCCCACAGCTAATCCAGCGCTTACGGCACTTTTCCCTTCCCACCATGGTTTGGTGCAGATTCATAAATTGCCCGCACCGCATAGTGTCATCCCTACAAGCGACAAATACTCTACCCTTCGGGGTTTGTCATCGTCTGCAGCAGCAAGCATTGGCACCGGAGAAAACAATCTCGCGTTCAAGTGTATGCGGAAACGGCTCATCTTTGAGACGATGCATCTTGATTTCGAGGGGGGTGTCACAGAGCGGCGTACCACGCCTTCGTCGACTGGGGTCAATTTAGATGTTGGACTGGTTCACACGCACGTCACTGACAAAGGAAACACCTCCGCACTCGCCAGCGTTGCAGTGGAGCTTGAAACGACCTCTGCGAATATCAAGAGCGATTCGTTGGAGGGTCATGTAACATCACAGAATATGGAGTCTGGCGCGACCAAGGCAAAGAAGGCAAAGAAGAAAGTAGCTTTTCATTCGGACAAACCTGACCTGTGCGACTTTTAACGAGATGATTAGCGTAGTAGTTTTATATAAATCGCAATACGTGTCAGACACGGCGCGCAAAAGCGGAAGGGTCCTGGTTGAAGGGATGTGTGTTTGTCGGGTTGTCAGTTGTCGGTGACTATGCGGGACGAAAGCGCTTAAACAATGGATTGATAGGCTGTGCACCAAATATCGCGTTGGTTACAGGGTTGCTTTCCGACACGAGTATATCTGACATGTCAACGACAGGTTGTCATCTTGAACGTTTCAAGGGTTTGTCGCACACAGCTTTGTTTCGACAGAGCGAGAAAACCGAGGAGATAAATGCAATCAGTCGGGACCGCCCCAAAGCCATGGGTTATGAGAAATGTGCATTATCAATGGTAGGAAAGAGACCCACAAGCGCCCGATCATGCTCTCAAAATCCTATGCTTGCGGAAACCCTGGGAGCCTGTCTCGAAGGGGATGTCTTTGTAGCTCCATGGGAATGTCTTATCTCTTCTGTGACTCGAAAGAGTCTGCGCGATTACTGTATAAGAGATGAGTGGATCAGTGTCGAATAACTACGGGTTGAGGGGCGGCAAGAGGCAGCGTTGTCTGGCATGATGACGACGATGACGGTGGAGACGGCTGAGAGCTGTACGATTCTTTTCATGGGTCGATCAAAACGTCTTGGGAACGTTGAGAATTTACATAAAGGACTGGACGAGGAAGAGTACATAATGATTTGTGTAAATTTTTCGCCCGGGGTGTCTGTGTCTCTTCAAGTTCGTCGCACCCAGCCTGGTGACGGTTCAGAGGGGGACATTGAAGTAATTCTGGTCATGTAAGTCGCACTTTGAAGCAGTCTCGACTCGCTCGGCGTTTTACTGTATACGTGACAGGAATCACCACCCTCGCTCCCTCCTTCCCTCCGCACAAAAATCCGCATCCGCTCCGAGTTCCCCAAAGCCTGCCCTATTTTTCCTCCATGTTCACGACAAACCACTTCCACCGCCTCCGCTGACCTCTGCTCTCAGATATACTCTCAGCACCTCCGATATGGATGCTCACCACCAGTCATTAATCCGTCCAAGGACCTGGATAGACGATCACCCCAGTAAGAATTTATTCTCGGGACTTGTCTGTAATTTGCCGCCATGGCACCCTGTTTCCGTGGTTGCGCCCTTGTCCTTGTCGGATTTGGTTAACCTCGTAAAGATGTATTTGTTTACCACGGGCCATGTCAATTGATACGATCACACCTCCTTCAAGTCACTTTCCCTCCAGTTCTCTTTCCGTCCTGTTTTTTTTTTTTTTCACCTTCGAGCCTAAACTGACTCCTTCCCTTAAGATATAGATTTTCTCACTACTCATTCTCCTGCACTGCCACCTTCTCTATACTCACGAGCCTCGGCGCGTACCCATCTACGTTCACCGACCCCTCCCGTTGTCGGTGAAAACTACCCTCATTCTCTAGATTATCCCACGCAGAGTTTCAGTGCGATGATAGCAACCGATCGCGTTGCACTTGAACTAACCCCCGACACCTCGGCCGCCACATCACCATCACATGCAGTGCACTCAGCCCTCGAGAGTGACACTTCTTTCCACACCGACTCTTCCCCTCCACGGTCTTTCGCACGCCCCCCGAAAGTTCCGTCCATAGACCCTTCCCACTTTCCCGATCCGTATCCCCATCGCTTGCCGTACACCCGCACTTCAGATAGGTTATCCTCAACTCTCCCGTCCCTCTCGTCCGCCGGTTCGTCCTCTCCCTCGACACGCTCTTCGGCGTATACAAGCTCAGGAAGTGCACTAGCCACGAGTGATCATGGCCACGTGCAAATCGTATCCGGGGAAGACGGAGAAGTTGGTGTTGCGCTGGGAATCACGTCCGATGATGTGGCCAAGGTACTTGCAGGCGAAGGTACCACATCGTTGGCAGGAAGGACGCCAATAGACCAAACACGGTGGTCCGAATACTCTGCCAGCATCAGATCGAGATCCTCTTCCATCGGGCTCAGCAACACCAACAGCCTACATGAGAGTAGCATACCGCGACTCCGGGAAAATCCTAGTTTCGATATGGCTTGGCAGACTGTCGACGAAAGGGATGAAGTTGGCTTATCGAGCGGCGACGAAACGGATGATTTCGGCGACGACGAGGACGCAAACGAGGGCAAGGGCGAGGAGCGCACGTCAGCAGTTGTTATGGCCGAGGAGGGGCGAGGACTGATTGTGAAAGGGGATGGGATCCCAATTGTACAGCTTAAAGTTGAACCTGGTACGCTCTTATATAACATTTCATTGCGCCCCTGCTGACGCTAACATCCAACTCCAGGTACCACTCATCTCCTCGTTGGCTCTTCCAGCACTCCCAACTCTATCCCTGCTTTCCTCACGAGCACGCTGCCTCAAATTTGTCACTCACTTCTAGCGCTAGACATCTCTGCCAACTTCCTCGTCGCTTTACCTCCTGCACTTGCTTCCTGCGAAAATCTTGAAGAACTAAATGTTGCGTCCAACCCGCTGCGCGTCTTGCCAGTCTTTTTGTCTCATCTGGTAGCTTTGCGTGTACTTATTGCGGACGCTACCGGAATCGGCACATTGCCCGACTCACTCGCTGCGCTCGATCATCTTCACACTCTCAGCATCCGAAGAAACAAAATGCATGCCCTTCCTAGTTGGCTGTGTCTTTTGCCGCTCTTGCAAGAATTGTATCTTGACGGTAACCCATTCCAGGGGCCGTGGCAAGCTCTGGTGGAGCCGCTTCTCTCCAAAGTCCCTGCCATGCCGCTCTGTCCTCCCTCGACGCCTTCTATCGCTTTACCGCCTATTTCTATACCTCACTCATCTGCTGGGACTGAGGCCGACACGGATTCAGACCCTTGTAGTGCTGACCCCGATGCAAGTTTCGCACTATCTCCTGAAGATGATACCATCACGCCGGCGCGAGCGCCTCCTCTTGAGCGGTCTGCCACTTCTCCTGCTATCTTGCCTCCGGTCCCCGATCGTGCCCTTGTGCGGACAAAAACTGCGCCGAACCGGTCTTATCAACAGAAATCCCGCCCAAGGAACTCGTCACATCGCCACCCAGACGATTCAGGATATGGAACTGATCATGAACTCAGGAAGATGAAGAGCGCGGGAGAACTGCACATGAATTTTGAGCGATCCCGGGGGTTAATGGAGGATCTCGCGATCGCGACGCCTGAGCGGCCATCCATACTACCCTATTCTGGTTCAGCTTCTAGTTCCAACCTGCTCAGCGTCGCAGGAGAATCTCCCGAGTCGGATCGGCTTGATATTCCTAAACGTTACGCGAGCCTCGGTGTCTCAGCTCTTACACCTCCTCGTAGTTCTTCTCGGCCTACCCACTCAAAGAGCCTCTTTGATGTCACCTGGGAGGGCGTAGAGACTGACGCTGCAGAATCGACACGTTCCTCCTTTGCTTCTCCACCTATTTCACCGCCTCGTCTCGTACAACCTCAGCAGGCTCGTGGAACGCCCAGTCCAGCAGACCGGCAGGCAACCTCTCGGGGACGCTGGGGATTCTTGAAGAAGATGTCGATGGGGAAGATGAGAGCCGATTCCCCCACGATCTCTCGGCCAAACACTTCTCATGGTCGTGCTCCGCGCCCTGAGGTCGTTGTTGGCAGTATGTCAAGCCCCCCGCAGCTGCCGACACATACTTTGCCTCAGATTGACGTCCGATTCTCAACAAGCGGCTCATTGGGTCCTATGCCCAATTCCACTCCAAGCCTCTCCCTGTCTCCGCCCATAAACGAGGAAGATCCTGCTGTCTCTGCAGATATACCTCCCCCAGAGTCAACGAATCCAGGGAAATCCCTTGCTCCGACGTCTTCTCAGGGAGCCTCCAAGCGCAGGAGTTTTCTGCCGGTAGAAGCAAGTGCAGTGGCAAACTTGGCCATTCCTTCTCCGACTCATTCTATCCAGGAAGCCTCAACTGCTAGTAACCTCGAAATGGGTGAACCAGCAGCCAGTCTGCGTCCAAGTTCAGCTGTTGATGCGGATGATTTTGTTGCGCGCAGGGAAGAAGACAGAGCAAGAGAAGCATATACGCGGGCTTTACGCTCTATAATGGCGTATCTAAAAGATATGAACGATTTGAACCTCTCCCAAGGCACCACTCTGTCAATGTACGGAGGATCGCCGGAGGACTCGCTCAGTATTACACGTTCTCGAAGACCTACTGTCGTAGAGAGAGCGAACTCTGAAAGTACGATCTCTCGGGCAGCTTCGATATCTGGCCAACTGCGATCACCGGAAGCAATGGCAGGGTTGAGGAGTGGGACGACTTCGCAGACCATTAGTGTCGCAACTACCGATAGCAGTGGCTCCTCTGAAGAGCGAAAATACAAGGATGATAAAGGGAAACGGGCCCTCGTCATTCGAGAGATCATAGAGTATGTTCAAGTTTGATCTTTCTGAAAGTAAAGCCTAACATCTTGGAAAGGACTGAAAGGACTTATGCCAAAGGATTGCAAGAACTCGTTGACATTTACGTGAAGCCCAGTGCCGCCCCGGTCAACCTCATCAGCGGTGTTGGTTCTGGCAAAGAAACCGTCATCCCCGTATCGGAGCGGAAAATTGTCTTCAATGGTATCGACGCCCTGTTTTCATTCCACAAAGAGAGTTTCCTTCCTGCGCTCGAAGCAGCCGCGGCACCTTTGATGAGGCGTCCCTCTGAGGGCGAAGAACTTGATGCAGATGGCCAACTCTCGATCGAGGTAACAAAAGGGGTTGCAGGCATTTTCTTGAAACACGCTGCATTCATGAAGATGTATTCTTCCTACATCAAGTATGTTGGTATCTGCCATTGTCAGATTGGTCTGCTGATTTGCCTCGAGCAACTTTGACAACTCTGTGCAGAGAATCAAATATTGGACAACTGACAGAGCCCCGGCAGGGAACACCAGTCCAGGATCTGCCTTTTCACCGACCAGCACTAGCCTTTCCAATACCGCCATCATTTCCCTTCCTGGTCCTACGGGTGATTCGATGGCTAACCTCACCTCTGGCCAAAGAAAGCGCATCAAGACATTCCTCAAACGATGCCGCGTAAACCCTCGTCACTCCCAACTTAACATGGAGGGTTATCTGCTCTTACCCGTTCAACGGATACCCCGATATCGATTGCTTGTGAGTCGCAAATGTTCCTGTACCTCCACTAAACGTTAATGCTTTCGCAGCTTGAAGAGTTGATGCGAAGCACCCCGCCTAGTTACTCATTCATGGATGACGCACTCGATAGGGCACTAGCTGAGATATCATTGCTGGCGAATAACATGAACGAAGGGAAGAGGGAGTCTGAAACCCGACGGAAGCTGGTGCAATGGCAAAGCAGGATTAGAGGGAAGTTCCCAAGTCCCCTAGTTCAACCTCATCGGTAAGCATCATCGTCGCCGTCACTCGACTGCTAATGACTCTTGGAAAGACGTCTCATCATGGACGGATCACTGATGTTGACTCGCGTCGTCCGCAAGACCGTCGTATCATTTGAAACTGTCAATCCTCAGGGTGATGTTTTTGCTGTGCAGGTTGACTGTCTCGCCCCAGAATTGACACCTCGACCTCTCATCGGTATTCTTTGCAATGACCTTTTGGTTCTTTGTCGTGATCCGAGCGAGGGGAGAGACCCCTTGTCCTCAGTAGACCTCTGGGCAGTCCTTCGTATGCAAACCCTGCCTCAACCAGCTAGTATTGTCCATGGCAATGGTAAGATCCACGCATGTTTGAGGACGGAGATAGGATTGATTCTAGATTGATTGCAGCGCTGCGGATCGTCGATAACAAAGCTATTCTTTATTTTGATGCGCCCTCGCCCTCGGAAGCCCTGAATTGGTTTAGAGGTAATCATTGGCAGAGTCCGACTTTTGACAATCGCAGCGCTAATATCAGAGTCTAGCTATCAACCTTCACATCCCTTCATCCAAAGCATAGAAAACGAATACTCATTCTCGCAGCCTTTCTCATTTTGAGAGCGCAACTTCGATTTCATCGATTCTCCCGGTTGAGCTCCCTTGCGCAAGCTTGGCCCAGGTCGGCCCCGTATATATACAATCATTAAGTTCACTTGCATCCTGTTACGCGTCATCTTTCCACTGTATCACCCACATTGTTCCTTTCCCTTCCTTCGTTAGTCAGGTAGAGTAGTAACAGTTAAAAAATAAAAAATAAAGTACCTTTATACCAACCAGGTTCCAACCACGCATTAATCAAATAGTTGATTCAAGAGAGCTCCAATTACATGTAGCGGACAACGACGGTATATGTGCAACACTATGGGAATACGTCGACCGATAGGATGTCGACAAGCAACTCGTAAAAACGTTTCCCCCGGACATCTCACATCTTGACCAAAAATGTTTAAGACGTTGATTTCAAAAGTCCACAACACTGCGAAACTCACAATCCAATTCCAGAAGGCCTCTGCCTTGTTTTTGGGTGGGGTGTCTGGGACTTCATCGGCCTCAATCTGCGCAATGTCGGTCACGAAATCCATGTCCTCCGGCTTGACGGGTGAGGAGCGATGGTAGAACCTGGCTCCGACGTATAGGATAGGGAACAGGGCGAGGGGGAGATAGCTCGTGACGAAGGTTGCGGTGTCCCAGTTGCCTTTGAGGAAGACGCTCCAGCCATTGAACTGGAATAATATCATAATCGTATTTCGAAGTGGAGGATAAAATGCGAGACATACCACACAGATGATCAAGGTCGCGATAGTCCCATACCACGCGGCATATGGTTGGAGGCGAGTGTAGTACGGAAGGGTCCTTCGATCGATGCCTTGTACCTTCATGCCCTTGTAGAAGCGGATATAGGTTACACAGATACCAAACCAGGTCATGAGGCCGGCAACGGATGTCATGTTGGCAAACCAGCCAAAGACAGTTCCGGCACCGTTGGATATAGCCATGAAGGCGAGTAGAGTAAACGATGCACAGAAGATGACAGAAACGTAGGGAAGACCAGACTTGGACGTCCTCGCAAAGACTTTCGGTGCATTACCAACGGCAGCCAAGCCATCTGCTCGTCCACATGGTTGAGTCAGTCACTCTAATCGCGGAGTAGTGTAGAACGCACAGAGAGCGCGCGAGGACGTGTACAGGTCACTGGATGCTGCTGACCATGCTGAACTCAACAAACAGGCATTGATAATCTGTCCTGCAATGAATATTTATGACGATTTAGGTTGGGTCGTCGCTCACCGAAGGTAGAGATTTAATTCCAGCGGTTTGAATTGCAATGACGAATGGCGATGCTGCGGTTCCACTTGCGAGCCTTAGTTGCGAGTCGTTGTACGGAACAAGTAGACCGATCACGAAAGTGCCGAGAATATAGAACAGGAGAATACGAATATACACCCGGCGAATTGCTTTGGGAAGGTTGCGACGCGGGTTCTTCGTCTCGCCAGCAGCAATCTGAGAAAGTGAGCACAAGGAGCGGGGAGTAAGATATACAACTTACGGCAACGATCTCGGTGCCAATGAAAGAGAAAGCAGCGTTGTCCAGGACGGACCACCACCCGAGGAACCGGCCCTTTGCGCCAGGGATCCCCTGGTATTGAACAAAAGGACCTGGGTTTTTCCAGTAGCGGAAACCGATCCGATCGTGGTTGGGGCCACCCCCGAGGTCAATAATAACACCCAATATAATGAGACCAGTGATTGTGAGCACCTTGATAGAACTGACAAGTGAATTGGTAAGTGGGAACAGATGAGGCCGGCTGGTCACCCACGCGAAGATGAATTCCGCCTCCCCATAGGCACCAGCGCCTAACATGTTGATGGTGACGACGACGACGATACACATTACCACCCAGACGGCATTGTTGACATTCGGGTGCCAGTAATCTACCAGGAGGGCAGCGGCGGATAACTCGGCTGGAAGAGGTTTTGTATGAGGACCCATAACATGATGAGCAGTGCTGAATATTCACCAGGAGCTGGGGATGCAAAGTCAGACGAAGAATTGAAGAAAGCAATTGAATATACCAATGATCGTCCAGTTGTACCAATAATTCCAACCCATCGCGAAAGACAGCGCAGGGTTCACAAACCGTTCTGAAAGTTTGATATGACCACCTGCAATCGGCAAGTACGCGACCATTTCGCCTAGCGATACCTTGCGGGCGATTGTAAACTAAAGTGCCCCAACGGGAGAGATGACTTACCATGACTGCGAGCACAATTGTACCCATGGTTATATAGCCAAGCAGAAGACCAACCGGTCCACCATTTCTAAGGGAGGTGGCAGTTCCGACGAAAAGGCCGGTACCGATGACACCACCAATACTGCACGGATACTAGGATCAGAAGGGAGGATGGGAGGGGATGTGATATACCTGATCATGGCTACATGTCGATTCTTGAGCTGTCTGCTGAGTTTGTGTGATTGACCAGAAGCAGCGAACTCTTCGTCTCGCAAGGAGCCATCGGGAGTGACCTTTGTGCCATTCTTCTCGGACGACATCTCTAGGCGCCCAGATGGAGAGGAAGAGAAATTGGATACTTGTTTGACCTTGGCTATAATTACTATAAGTATTAAAACATCCATGTGGCAGTGTTGCCAGGCTGAGGAAGGGTTGTAAATGAGGTAACATCATCCAGTGGAAACCTTGGCACGGACCATTTAGAATTGATTGCGCCGTCATGGGCGGTCATTTCCAGAAGTATGCTGGCACCAGGAACCAGCAAAAGGGACGATGAAAACGGGGCTGGTCACACGATACAGGAGGTGGTTAATTTGCTTGACAGATAGCCTCATAGCTGTAATGATGGGAATTCATATTTCCTCCTCTGTTTCATCCGTTGAAAGGCTGTCAGAATTCTGTTAGCTCTCACCGTAGCCGACACTCTCACTCTCCTCATTGCGATAGCCTATAGGTGACGAGAGACTTGCACAAATCCAAGGCACGAATGTGCCACATCATGTGTCACCTGAGGCGATGGCCAGGTGTGCATAGACGTACTTGGTGCACCTGCCATCAAGCCCGACGCCGCTGTCATGATTAGCTATAGTGTGGTGCTCAGTGTCCATATGGACTGCGAACACGGATAGCTCAAAGTTGAGACGATGAGACAAGGTCATGTTCAGTGATAGCCCCTCAAAAAATTTCCCCTATAATGATGATAGACGCACCTGCCATCAAGGCGTACGCCGCTGTCATGAGTAGCTAAGTACCCGGTGTCCATGTGGACTGCAGTCGAAGATAGCTTCGAGTTGCGACCGATGAGATGGTCATGGTGTTTTCAGTTGATAGCTCCTCAAAAATTTTCGCTTATAATGATGACTGGCTCGGTGTGTGACAGTCTCCAGCGTCATGACATGCATGATCGATTGTCTCAATCATCCGACATCGAAAATACACAAAGTACAGTCGAAAATAAAATAAAAAAAGGCGATACTGATAGAACAAGGCACAGGTGCAGAAACGTCACATGGCTCCATCTCTATTGGCAATGGACCCAAGGCATCAGTGATCCGACAAGCGTGGAAAGCGTTCTGAGCGACGGGAGTGTAAAATCAACCAACTCCGGTCGCGCGTTGGGTACCATTAGGCGCTTATACGCCCGGGAATACACGACGACACGTGGTCGCCGACCGCTTGTTGAATCAGGAAATGGTGTACGTCCCCTGGGAGATGGAGGAACCAACTGCTCGGAAAAACGAAGTTTCTTGCAAGGTGGATGGGGGACCACCTGGTTGTTCGGATCAACGACATCATCGTCATCTCGTCTCCTTTTCAGTATACCTTTGGGTGCCCTCGAGTATTGTAGCATCGCCTGACGTCTTGACTCCTGTATCCTCCGGTACTCCTCTGGCTTGAGGCTTCTCGGATTCTCTGGGACGTCGATCGAACTGGGGAAGGGGGCTGCGGTACTCGGATTACTTGAAAGCGACGAGATATGCGTGTTCTTGAGATGTTTGTGGCGAATGTAGTCACGGCGCATGGAGGTTCCCTCGATATGTCTCGCGGAGAGCGGAAATAGGTCATCTTCGCATCTGTGGGACGGACTACTAAACGCAGCGACGTGTCTCGGCTGACGCTTCTTAAGACGACGTGCCGTGTGAGCCCGACACAACTCAGGGCGGTTCTCGTCCTTGGTGTGCGAACTGCCCGGTCTGAGAGGTAGCGGGTGCAGCAAGGATACATCTTCGACGTTTTCCTGATGACCGGCGCGTAGCATCTGGGGGTGGCTATGTCTGGTCGGTGAAGAATGTGGAGACTCGGGTCTCAGTGCAGAGGGGGATGGAGAAGTCGAGCAGATCTCTTCTAGTTTCCAGAGGAATGTTTGCACATGCTCCGCGACCTGTTCGGGTGCCTGACCAGGGACGACGACACGCATTGGGGTATCGTCTGAAGCCGTAATCCAGTCTTCCTGAAAATCCTGGGCGTTCACCGGAGGGTCCAGCTCATACTCTTCCGGGTCCTCTTCGTACTGGGGAATTGGACCCACGCGTTCCCCTTTGGCACGGCGGTTCCATAATTCCGATATTTTTCTGTTCCTTCGGATTCGACGGAGGTAATCGTCAACCTTGTCCCCTTCCTTTTTCCGCGCTCCCATGTAGTCCAGTTTGTACTTGACCTTGCGCATTTCTAATCTGAACTCCTCTGGCTCTGCTCTCTCGATGCCGACAGATGTATGTTCCCTAATCGCCCTGCTCATCCCAAAGTCGATGATCATGACCTTGCCGTCGGCGCCGATGAGCATATGCCGTAGCTCGGGATCGCCGTGAAGGACTCCTTGTGCATGGAGCTTCTCGAATGCGGCTATCACTCTCTCCTTTAGTGCGTGAGGCATACTCGGAGAGGACTCTATCCAGAACGAGGAGTGGGGCATTTCCATGGTCACGCTCACAGCTTCGGGCATGACGTGGACACCGATGATGTGGGGAACAACGTCCCCTTGAAGGGGCCGGAGGTATTGTTCCGACTTGTATAGGGCAAGCTACCGAAAGAGGCGGTCGGCCAAGGATTCGGCTTGGAACGGAGAGGACTTTACCTCTGAGTAGAAGCCATACCAGTCGTTCTGTTTGCTCAATTTCCACCTGAGTTGCATCATCTCAGCGTCTGTGGAGTGGAGACGCTCGAAACGCTTACTTTCTAGAGATATACTTGATTTCTTTGTTGGCGACAGTCCCGCTGTCAATAGAAGCAGAGCATTGAGCGCCCTCTGGGAGTGAATGAGTATCACGTGCGAAGATGTAGAGCGAATGGCTACTTCGTAGGGACAGAAGTTGCTTTGGGTCATCGAGTGGGAGACCATGCGTCCAAGCCCAACGGCCATGGGGTTGATAGATGGGTTGATCAAGCTGACTTGTTGGTTGAGAGCTCGCTGACGCATGGGAAGACGAAGAGGTCGTTTCGGTGGTCCAATTGATTGTGGCACGACACCTCGCGACATGGTCGGGACGAGGTTGAGCACGGTGCAAAAGAGGTATTTCCGGGGGTGGATGATAGGGTGCAGTGAGGACCTGGAAGAATTCGGAAGGGGTGTCGAGGGATGGACGGTGGCTGCTAGGGCCAGGATCTGGGTGGATAGCTGTGGACATTGCTGTCTTGGTGGTGGTGGAAGTCTGAGAGAGAGATATACAAGCATCGTCGACCTTGTACTCTGCTCCTTATACCAGTCCTGATCAAAGCGTCTCCCTCCTCAATACTTGCCTTTTCTGGACAATGGCCAACTCGTCTCGTAGTGACCGCGTGATGACACACATTCTAGTACATAGTACATGTCCTGTACACTGATCCAGTAGTCTACATGTCCGATGGTACAATTGAAAAATAATAGCACATTCACTAACTTACTTGCCGTGGCTAGTTAAACGTCCATCCGCCAGGCATGCTCAGCTCGCGGCATCTGGCCAAGCATCCCTCTGCGGTGGCTGGCTTCGTTTCCTGTGCGGAATGAATATCGAAAGACTGACAAGGCAATCGAGGCAATGAATGGAAGCGCGGCAGTGCAGAAAACGGTCCAGGGGGGAAGGCCAAAGCGGGTGCTGCGGGTGATGGGTGCGCTACTGACAGCAAGTCCACGCTTTCAAATGGCATCGCCATGCGCAGCCCATCTGGATACTCGCTCACCGCATGTGGGGATCCGCCGGCGGTGTGCATGTCACAATCTTGGACGCCACACACCCATCCTCCGTCGCAGTAACGGAGATCGAGCCAACTGCCCATCCGTTCATACTCTTCCACAGACATCTCTCTGAGAGTGTTGTCAACAAGACAGGATGCACTGGCACGTCGCTCTGCGAGCCAGGCTGCCAGTATCCTAGAGTCGGAGGAGATCAACGACGCCAGCGAATCGCGAGGACCTCTGCTGTGTGCCTTGGGCAAGGTCGATCGCATAGCATTAGAGGTCAGGTTAGGCACGACAATGGCAGTGTCGGTGTCATCGTAGGTGCGTAGCATGTCTTGGTTGATACATGGCGTTCTGAGAGACTTTCTGGATTTCCCGAGGTGAGAAACGACCGTTTTCGCTCCCTTTCTGATAGAATTCTTGAAGCTCTTCCAGGAGCTAGAAAGCCTTTCCTTTCCCGACTTCTTGGGGGCTTGGGAGAATGTAGATGATGCCCAAGGTTCCGGCGCAACAGCACCGGGACGAATACATGGAGAATAGATACAGGCAGGCGATGGAGGGAGTGGCGATGGCGGAGGAAGAATACGTCGTCTGACAGGGGACGACCAAGGGACGTAAGGACTGTTAGGATGGTGAAAGGCCGGGATCCAAATGGGACCCTCGATCACCTTGTTGTTCTTTGTTTTACGTATGACTACATGGCATAAGGAAGCGACTGGAGAGGAAGAGACGCGAAAGAGGACCGACGCTGGAAGAGAGGCGGTCGAACGGCGAGGGGGTGGATCTGCAAGCGAGGAAAAGGACTGGGTAGAGAAATTGAGGAAGGACGGCAGCTGGAGAGTCGAAGCCGAGGGGAGAGGAGGGAGGGGACGGAAGGGTATGTCGGGTGAACACGGAACATGTAGAGAAGAGGAATCGTTGGGGGAGAGAAGCTTGACCTCGCCCGCGGCGGAAAGAGAGTGTAAGAACATGGAACTCGGTGGATGAGGCGGGCGGGGAACCTAAAGGGGGAGATGAAGAGGCGGGCGGGGGATGGTGTAGTTGAATTACATACAGCGGTCTTGTCAAGCAAGGGGGGACGTGTTTCCCGGTGTGGTTTTGGCTTCTTGAGCTTCTTGACGGGGAGGGAGTGATTAGGGATTAGCGTAGGTACTTTTGGGGGAGTGGTGATCTTCAAGATCATGGTGTCGAGGCCAGCAAGACGATCTGTGGAAAAGTGAAACATAACGAGCGTAGTATAGTGGGGAAAAGAAAGAAAGAAAGAAAGAAAGGTCGTCCTCGTCGTGTCCGTCGTGTTCCAAGTGGCAAAAAGGAAATCAACAAATACAACGACGTTATTTTAATTAGCCGAATAATTTAAAGGCCTGCCATCATCCATGACCACCCGCGAACTCCTCTTCGACACCATCGAGCCCGACGTCTCCCTTCAAAACGCCCCTTCAAAAGCCCACCGACCACCCCTCGCCACTACCCCAGACGACGCAGAGTCAGGTAAGCGCTCTGTCGTTGCCCTCTTCCCCGACTGACGCCGTCATAGGTATCGCTGGTATATTGAGACAGGTCGACGCTCCATCCTCTCTTCGTTTGTGATCTTGACCCCACTCCAGTCTGCACACCCGGCCGCACTGTTCTGCTTGTATCTCTTCCGTGTTGCTGCCATCGCTGTTTACATCCTCTGTGGGCTTTTCACCAACAACTATGTACTCTCCGTACGCGCATCCTCCATTCCTCTTCCAAACACTCATCTCATGCGCCGTCCTTTGGCTCAGACGGTCGCCGTAGTCGTGTTGCTCGCGATGGATTTCTGGAACTGTAGGGTATGCACCCTCCTTCCTACAACGTATTCTACGTAATAACCAATAAACCCTCAAGAATGTCGCCGGCCGCACCCTAGTCGGATTGCGATTCTGGAACCAAGTGCGTTGTCGTGCATCCTCAGTGCATCCACTAACAGGCGATCCAGGTCGACGAAGACGGGGAAAGCTACTGGGTATTCGAGAGTAGGGACGTAAGTTGCGGCAGCATCCTGGCTTCCCCGTCTAATTCATGTTAGCCCTCCTGGCCAGCAAACCCAGTGGACTCCAGGTAGGTGGTGCCATCAGCTGTCGCATCTCTTCATGTTGAATGGACCCGGTATGACAGAATGTTCTGGGTGCGTCCCTTTAAAAGCTATCAGGAGATGATCGGAAATACATGATTGCCTCGTCAGATCGCTCTTTACGCCTTCCCAGCCTTTTGGTTGCTCTTGTTGGTGATATCCATCATCAGGTTCAATCTTGCGTGAGTGACTGCACAGTGCGCACGCCCGCCTTTTCCGATCAGCGCTCACCCACTGGTCAGCTTTGTACCGATCGTGATTCTTGCGTTGGTGTTTAATGTCACCAATGCCGTGGGCTTCACATACGCGTGAGTACCGATCACGTATGAATCCCGTGTTCCGACTCACAGACAGCAATGTCATCAGCGACAGAGATGCAAAGCAACGATGGGCAAATAGTGTTGCAGGCTCAAGTTGGACCATGGGAATGGGCAGCCTTGGTGGGCAACTCTTCACTAGTGCCGTGAAGAACGGTGTGGGGAAGCTTTTCGGATAATGCACAGTCGAGTTTGTATCAGAAAACAAACAACAATGCGAGTACATTATACTCACACATATCGCGGCCACAAAGTATAGCACTATTGTTACAAGACGTGAATGTTGCAGTCATCAAAGTTCAAATTAAGAAAATGAGAAAGAGAACAAGAGCAAAAGGCCAGTCCAAGATGACAAAGCACAACATGGAGTAGGAGCATGCGAAATACTTGCATAGTACAGGGTGATGGGGCATAAACAGCCGCACAACTCCCGTGAGGTAGCACGCCGTGTTGACATGACTTATGGCATGGTCATTGCTGACGCGCATCTACGGCTGGAGCTAGTTTACTCCAGCCCAACCCAGCCTCGTGCATCAACACGTGAGTAAGCTGTGGTGGGTGCCACCGAGGTGCCTAGCCCAATAAACGATCGTGTGCGACCGTGAGAGCGTGAGGTTGCCACACGGGGCGTAGCTTGATATGAAAACGGACAAGTATTATTATCCACATTGGACGTGACGGTCATGGTGGCGGGTGTACGCATGGCAGTCGTTGCTGTGACTGTCGGAGAAGGTGGAAAAACGAACAAGGTCTGTGAGGGCAGCGCAGAGACGGGATATTTTGAAGGTGGAATGTTGGTGGGGAACACGATGCTGCTAGGTTCACCTTGGAGTTTGAGCGTCGGTGGCGCCTGCTTTCGTGACAAGTGTTTCCGACGTCGAGATGACAGTTTGTTTTCCTGCACAGCAATCGGAGTGACGGGGGAAGGTGGAACGGGAGGGAGTGTCCCCAGGGGAAGAGGTCGTCGTCTGCCCTTTCCAGGAGCAAGTTTGAAACTGAGGTTGGCAGGGGGCCGCGGCACGCTGAAGGAGAGCTTGGTGACCAGCGCGGAAGGTGGCGCAGAAAGGTGTGCATATGGAGCAGTACCGTGAGGTTTGAGGGAGTAGGTTTTTTGAGCATTGGTCTCGCTGGGAGAGCCGGGGGATTCACTAGACAAGGATGGGCTTCGGCGTAGTTCGAGAGCATCGTCAAAAGCACCGCCGACACCCAAAAGCTCGGATTCTTCATCAGCCTCGACGAGGTCCTCGCTCAATACGCTGCCAGTGGTATGTATACTGGCAATGGAACCGGTACGCTTTCGACCGTATCTATTCCTCCGCAGAGAACCCATGCCTAGTCCCGAGTTGAGGGAGGAACTGGATGGTTTGCGGGCGATGACACGCTCCTCCATGGCACGATCGAGAGCGTTTGCCTCCTGTTGTACGGCGTCGATTTCATCCTCTTGAGCGAATGCATTCCGGCGACGACCCCACTCCTTGTCCTCTTCACTGGCGGATGAGCCATGATCTGATGATACAGGAGAAGTACGGCCCCCCTGGAGAGCCTTTTCATAATCGAGCAATTGGTAAATGAGGCTATGAAGAGAAGGAAAATGAAAAAGGGGAAAGAAAATGAAGAAAGCATGTGTGCTTACGACATGTTGGGGCCCGCATGTCTACTCTTGTCCTTGACATAGGAGTATGCAGGCTGCATACCTTTGAGCTGCCAGACGTCGAAAGGGACGTTGGGTGAGCGTGTGGCGGCCGCACGCATGACGAGGGCGATCATCAAGGTCGCCGAGCGAGATACACCACATTGACAGCTAAAATGGGAGTGAGAAAGGGGCGTGTGGGGGGGGAGGTGAGCACGTACTGGATGAGGACGCCCTGGTTGCGTTGAAGGGCGGCATCGATGAAGGCCATGGCAGTGGGAAAACCATCTGTGACGAGATCGCGTTGACCGTGGGACCAGTTGAGTTTGAGATAGTGCATGGCGGGACGACCGGAAGGGGGGTGAGGAGGGTAGTAGGTGGAGGTAGAGGGCCTTGGATACGAGACAGCGACCGGGGCGGAGGCAAAGGGGCGAAGGGGCTGCGGGCGGGCGGTATCGAAGGGAGAGACAACCTCCTTGGCAACGTTGAGAATGGCGGAGATGCCACGGTCGCGGAGGGCGGGCCAGTCGCGGGCATTGTCTTCGGAGCCAAGCCAGATCCCGGGGAGGATCTGGATAGGGCCGGTGGAATAGGGAATAGAGGGAGAGCCATCCTCGTCTTGTCTGTGGATCGCAGACGATAAGGAAGTATTCGGGAGAGAGAGGACAGAAGGACGACGTGGACGGAGGGGTGGATTTGGATCGATGGCGAAGGGAGGGGGCTCGGAGGGGGAGTGGAGGGAGAGGGAGGAGGAGTTGGGAGAGGTGAGGTTGATGGAGAGGTTTTTCATGTTTCGGATTGAGCGGGGTTTGTGTGGGAGGGAGGGGGGGACGGGGGACGAACGGGGAGAGGGTGAAGGGGATGGAGATGGAGATGGGGGGGAGGAAGAGGAGGAGCCGGGAAGGACTATAAGGGAGGAGGGGACAGGAGGGACAATGCGGAGGGCTGTGGGGGGGCCGCGTCTGGAGGGGTCCATGATGATACGCGTCGATTGGATATGAATGCCACGACCAGCGTGGATGTTAAAATCTCTCACCGGGAGAAGGAGAACGAAAAGATATACAAGTGGAAGGAGGAGGAGGAGGAGGAGAAGGAGAAGGAGGAGAAGGAGAGTGTTTGGGGTTGTTGAGATGTGTACAGACTCTCTTCAAGAATGAACCAGCTACAGGGACTCTTCCTCCTCTCCTTTCTCTCCGTCTTCACCTTGCTCGTCGCTGCGGCGTACTTTGTGTCCGCGAGGCTCGCAGCAGCAGGCTACGACATCTCCCGTATCATCCTCATCGGCCTCGACCACAACGAATCCTCCCTTACCATGCCCGTCAACACCGCCTATACCCAGCTCATCGCTTTGGCCCTCGCAGTCGCCAGCAGCGTGTTCATCTATGTCAAGTTCGCTGCCAGTCTGTCCTTCTTCTCCCCCGCGCGTCCCATCCTCACCCCCCCCGTTCAGAACGTGTCCCAGTGCTCAACCCAAAGCAATTCCAGGTATTCGCCCTCAAGGAGAAAATCATCGTCTCCCCCAATACTGCCATGTCCGTCTCTTCCTCTTTACCCTAGTCCCTCTCGTGTTCACCCTCCTTCTCCAGCTACCGCTTTGCATTGCCTCGTCCAGACGACGTACTCGGTCTACCCATCGGCCAACACATCTCCATCTCGGCCGAGATAAACGGCAAGGAAATCACTCGCAGCTATACTCCCACAAGCAGCGACGACAACCTCGGCTACTTTGACCTCTTGATCAAGGTATTCTCTCTCGTTCTCCTTCCCTACACATACTTCACTTCGCACAGTCATACGAAAAGGGTAACATTTCCCGATACGTCTCCTTCCTCAAAATTGGCGACAAGGTCAAGGTTCGTGGTCCCAAGGGCTTGTTCAAGTATTCTCCCGCGTTGTCAAGTCACATTGGCATGATTGCCGGCGGCACCGGCATAACCCCCATGCTCCAAATCATCAGAGCTGCACTCAAGAGCCCTGCCGACAAGACAAAACTCTCCCTCATCTACGCCAACGTAAACATCGACGACATTCTCCTCAAAAAGGAACTCGACGACCTCACTGCCAAATACCCCCATCGCTTCACCGTCCACTACGTCCTCAACAACCCCCCAGAGAGCTGGACCGGTGGCGTCGGCTTCGTCTCCAAGGAGCAGATCGAAAAATACATCCCCCGCTCAAACAGCGATATCAAAGTTCTCATGTGTGGTGTGTAAAATTCGCCTTGTTCACCCGACCACTGACCTGGACATCCCACCAGGCCCACCGCCAATGATGACAGCAATGAAGTATGTCCACATGCCACGTACATGTTACAACTCTCTCACTGCTTCTCCCGCTCTCCAGGAAACATCTCGCTGAGCTCAACTACCCAGCCCCGCGTGCGGTCAGCAAGCTTGAGGACCAGGCAAGTGCTCCGTGGTTGTGACGCTGGCCAACTGACCGACGATTCACAGGTCTTCTTGTTTTGATTGGATGTGTTTCCAAGTTGGTTGGGCTTTTGGTTGGATACCTGTCGCATAGAAATCGTTGAATAGATGCTTTTGACGGAGTAGACATGGCACTCGAATGAATCTATAATGACATCACAAGTTACCAAGTACAAACCCGACTCGTTCTCCACCTCCAACCACAATGTCGAAACCGGTCTTGTTTACCTACCCGCATTCCGTTTGGGCCTCGGTGCCCGAGCTTGCAATGTGAGCTATCCGTGTTAAATCATGAAGAAAATAACAATGTTCCCGAGGCAGTCGCGAACTCGGCTATGCTGCGGACGATATCGAAAGCAGGGTCATCAACCTCAGACAGGGGGAAAACTTTGCACCTCCATTCTTGAACATCGTGCGTTGATGTCCCTCACACTGCGTGCAAATGATGACAATAGACCAAGAACCCAAAGGGCACATTGCCCACAATGTCCGTCGGCGGTCAAAGCTACACCAGCACTGAAAAGGTGACATCCTATCTCGTAAAGCACGCCCCAAAGCCAGTGAAGCCCAACACATCGTTCACCGCAAAGATTCACCAGGACAAGTATGATCCAAACTTTCCTATGCTTCTTGCTGTAAGGATCGATCAACTGAGCAGCCAGTTGATAAATGACCTATTTTCAGCGTTCCGACCGAGAACTCCAGCAAAAGGCAACAACTTTCGCAGCGGACTTTATTCGAAATCGTGAGTTGCATCATCTAGTACTTGCATACGACCGACGCCTGCTCTTCAGGACAAGGCGCACTTGGGCACCACTCTTCCCAGTCAAATGCTGCTCAGCACAAGGCGTTCTACGACTCGAAGCTCGCTAGCAACGGATTCCTTGACTCGATTTATCAAGGAACTGCTACCCACTATGACAAACAGGCGTTCTTCCAACAGTCCAAGTCCCATTGGAACAATCTGAAGCAGTTCATCTCAGAGGAACTTAGTGAATTGTTGCCCGACACGACATTCTTTGGTGGCGATAACCCGAGCGAAGACGATTTCCATCTTGGCGCGTGGCTCGCTCGAATTGCCTTCGTCGCTGGGGGTGGCAACGAGCAGGACGGCGTTCAAGCCCTAGAGAATGGTTTAGGAATTCAGCTTCACCCAAAGATTTCTGCCTATTGGGGTGCATGGAGCTCCAGAAAGAGTTGGCAAGAGGTGTACGCTGAAGGCTTACATTAGACGAGAGCACGAGTAATTACCGAGTGTAAACGGGTTTGTGTAAATGCCAAAGGGAGTTACGACTTGACCGTTGTCTGGGGAGACACGTTCAGCTGTGTTCTAGATTCCTCGAGCATTTCGATGCGACATTCGTTCAAGCTGGACCACATGGGATGAGTTCACTTGGACGACAAAAAGAAGAAAGCCGTACATCCTTCGGATCTCGTCAGCAGCTCGCAGTCCAACTGTAAACTCGTCCTCGGTAGGTTCCCTGGTTGAGGTACGAGCAAGCTGTACGGCAGAATCGTAATAATGCAAGGAGGTCAATCCCTCGTCATCCTTGGGTAAAAGAGGGAGAAGGAATCTGAAATGATGTATCATGCGAGAATGAGGCTTCAGATGAGGGAGGTTGGGTATAACGAGATGTGCTCGGGCATCTGCACGTCAGTCAGAAAGCCGACTCGCTTTGACAAGCATCAATACAGACCAATGTCAGCGATGGTATCAAGCAAGCCTCGTCGAAAGCGGGTACCGCCATGCTCAATGCCGGGTATACCCCAACCGGGATGCGTCGTCTCCCGCGGTTGACACTCGTAAGAGATCAAGCAGGACCGCGCAAACTCTTGGGAGATATACTCGTGGACTGCCTGGATGGAAATATGAAGTGTACGAGACGTGGACGTACGGACGTTGACCTGCCTTTGGAAGATCATGTTTGTTGATTCCACTGTGCGTTTTAGATATCCGCTGCAGTCTCCTCCGGACTGCGATGCGACGCTTCGTGCAAAACGCGATACTGAGAAGAAGCTTTTGGGGGGGTGTCAGGGATCAGCGCCATTGGAGGAAAGCACAGACACTGACCACCAGGCAGTATGTCGCGCTTATGGTAACGGTGTCCCAGTTGTTCGTCCAGGAATGAGGTGCAGTTCGGACTGCTTGTTCGAGGAGTGCGAAGCAAGAAATGGCGAGAAAGCAAGCTACGATGAGGGTTATCAGAGCATAACAGGCCTCCGAAATCCAGAAGAGCAGTCTTGAATATGAGCGATACATTCGTGTGTGGTAGTTCCTGTTTCCGTTCCAATATGTCCGAGCCGCCGCCATATTATATTCTCGTCGCGCACTCGTCTCTTCAGCACAATTCAGCCGGCCAAAGTAATGCGCTCATCCACGCCGACATAGAATATCGGTACGCCGACGATTCTCCTCTGTCGCTGCTCCCCCGGTTTCCCGACGAACATGTGCTGGTGTTCAACTATGATCCCGCCAATGCAACTAAGCCGACCGTCAGCAGCAATTCCAGCCAACTCGCTTTATCTGGCGTCAAAGTTTTGCCTGCACCAGGGGCTCGCGCAGGCGAAGATGCCAGCAAGAATGACAATATGTATATTTTAGAGGTGACATCCACTTCCGACGACCAGTACGCCAGACAGTCCATGATGCCTTGGTTCCTCCTCAATTGCTCGACAGGACTGGCAGCGGCGTGGAATCATCTCAAACATATTTACAGAATCCTCGCGCTATTCTTGCCCGATTCAAACAAAGGTGTGTGTGCGTGTGGAGGGGTTCACATTCATTCGTCCTGGCTCATCGATATACAGGAACGCCGACCTTCATCGCATACTGGAGTACCCAGACACTCATGCAGAAGACCACCTCCCCGGACCAAATCCCCACCCCAACTCCCCTTTCTGACCATGGTCTAGTTGTCCAATTCTATAGCAGAGCGTAGTCTCGCCAAATATTGTGGGATGCCTTACTCTACTTCATCGCCGTCTACTGCCCTTTCCAGCTTTTCGTTGCTGCATCGTTGCCCCATTCCCCGGAGACCTTCCGCTCGCTACGGAAGCTTTGGACTCCTCTTCGGCAGCCAGTAGGGCCGACAGCCTAGCTCGATATGAGTATATATTCCTTCGCAATCATGTCGTAGACATACCCGGACTTGACATTCCCGTTCTGTAGGGAGTTCTGAATGTTTGCAAGCTTTCCTTGCTGGCTTTTGAGTTCCTCCAATGTTTGCGGGTCCAGGTTTTTCTGGCTCAATGCGTGAGCAGGGTACATCGATTAGAAATAGAGTTACCATGATGTACGGCATCCCAAGCATCATCGCTCCTGTCAACACCATGATCATCATCATTGGATTCTGGAACATGCCCAACAAGTTGAATGATTCGCGAGGCTTGAAGTAATTGTTCTTGTGTCGAGGCGTCAAAACGATTGGATATCGTAAAGACGCGAATGTAGCAGATATCAGCGGCGTCCCGAGCATGTGGGACCCAACGTGTGGCGGGCTAGTAGAGTCCAACACATCTATGCGGAACTGACCATCTGAGGATCAGCGGGGGCGACTGGAAGAGAAAGCCAGCCAGCGTACTTGATCGAACACGTAGTCGTGTGATGTGACCGAGAGAACATACGTTCCTGGGTCCACGTCTGGTCTTGCATAACAAAATTCAGTTGCTAACCAATGACGTTCAGATATATGCATACATGGAGAAGTTTCCCTGCTGTGTTACGCGGCCAGAGTATCTGCCTGCGTCAAGGATGATTTTAGCAGGACCAAGTGCTCTGTGATCTGAGCCACTTAAGAGGTCAGCAATTACGGTGAGATTGAACCCCAAACGCACTCGGACATAAATCATTCCATTGTACGTGTCCAATGAGGTCAAGACAAAGACAGGTGCTAAAGTAGAGTCAGCCAACCCTCACTCGCTCGAAGACGACGCTCTACTCACCTGAACAAAGTCAGCGCTAGTATACCCAACAACTTCAACTTCATGGTGAGCGTAGTGAAGCTCCTGCATAACAAGACTAAACAACCACCCGCACTGGCTTTTGCCGGCAGCCTTTTCCAACTGAACGCCTAACTTGAAATTGCCCATCATGAGGCAAAAGAGGGCGAAGACATACAGAAAGCTCATGTCACTGTACTCCCTATCATTTGGGTTTCGGGAACCTTACCAAGTCCTGGGTATGTCTGCTTTCCGCCAATCCAATCCGAGCTCATATGTGCCTAGTTGACTCCGAAATGTGCAGATTGGCTGTGGCGGCCAAGATAGACTTGCAACATCAATTGAGCGTTGTGCTCCAAGGAATCGTCAAGCCTAGTACGAAACTTGACTGTCGCCGCTGGTCCCGGATGGCCTGACTAGCCTGTCACTCAGTGATCACCCAATGTTGCATTCATGAACTGTATCTGCAGGGAATGCCCCAGCAGGCGGCAGTTGATCTCGCAAAGTCATTCGAACGTAGAAAATGTAACCACAGAGAAGCCATACTTGGAGAAGAATGCATCCCAAACGTAGTTGGAAAGTCTCTCTCATTTTCAATCGATGCATGTAGTCTTGACGCTTCTGTAGGTGGCTCCAACAACCACCGCTATGTCATAGCGACCCAGTCGCAAACGCTTCGCGCCAAGCTCCGGCTGATACCTGCGGTGCCGATCGTCCACATTAACCGTGCAGTGATGATTTTAGAACCCCCAAGCGATGTAACGTTAAAAGCCAAACAACAAGCATGTCTCCCACTGAGACCTGGCCATGCGTCTACTAATTCTCGGGTTCTAGAATGAAGAAAAGGCATTTCAACCCAGCGCTGCAGAGCTGGCTGCCATCAGAGCTGATACCCCAGTTGAACCTCCTCGCCGAAGGAGGACACCAAAGGGTCCAAACCCTCTCAGCATGAAGAAAAAAGCAGTACCTCGTGCAAGACAACCTGTTTCTACCCCCCGTACCAAGGATGAGGTTGTAGATGTCGATTCAGTCGTAAAACGAAAAAGGAAGAGTACTGAAGTTGAGGAGGATATGATACCCCCTGCAGCGCGAAAGCGCAAGAGACGTAGGAAGCATCCAAGTGTCGGCGAAGCTCTACATGACCATGTCTCTTAAACTTGGTCTTGTATCTACTTAGATCGATCGCAATCCAGCCAAGTATAATATGCATCACATCAAACATTGCAGGTTACCACATACTGCGCTCAACGATACAATTATGATACAGTAAAATTCGCCAACTCCGCACCATACTCAGCATCCACCACGTAGACGAAGGACTGGAAGGGACGTCGTCATTACTAGGTTTTCGGAGAAATCGGAGCGACTTACCAAGGTGTAACGTACTCTCTTTCTGAATGTTGTAATCGGAAAGGGTACGTCCATCCTCGAGTTGTTTACCAGCGAAGATGAGGCGTTGTTGGTCTGGGGGAATGCCTTCCTTGTCCTGGATCTTGGCCTTCACATTGTCAATCGTGTCGGATGACTCCACTTCCAACGTGATGGTCTTGCCAGTGAGCGTCTTGACGAAGATTTGCATACCACCGCGCAGACGAAGCACCAAATGAAGCGTCGACTCCTTCTGGATGTTGTAATCGGAAAGAGTGCGACCATCCTCCAGTTGCTTCCCGGCAAAAATGAGACGCTGCTGGTCGGGAGGAATTCCCTCCTTGTCCTGAATCTTCGCTTTCACGTTGTCGATGGTATCAGATGACTCCACTTCCAGCGTGATCGTTTTGCCAGTGAGGGTCTTTACGAAAATCTGCATACCACCACGGAGACGAAGAACTGCGAGAAATTAGAGGAGAGATGGAAGATACAGATAGTTAGCATACCGAGATGGAGGGTGGACTCCTTCTGAATATTGTAGTCAGACAAAGTGCGACCATCTTCCAGCTGTTTCCCAGCAAAAATAAGACGTTGCTGGTCAGGAGGAATGCCCTCCTTGTCCTGAATCTTGGCCTTGACGTTGTCGATGGTGTCCGAAGATTCGACCTCCAAGGTGATCGTCTTGCCGGTCAAAGTCTTTACGAAGATTTGCATGCCACCACGGAGACGGAGCACGAGGTGAAGGGTGGACTCCTTCTGGATGTTGTAGTCAGAAAGGGTGCGACCATCCTCAAGCTGCTTTCCAGCGAAGATCAGGCGTTGCTGGTCAGGGGGGATGCTGTGGGATGTGAGATGGGGAGTACAAGGACGAGTGTCATGGGGCTTACCCCTCCTTGTCCTGAATTTTGGCCTTGACGTTGTCGATAGTGTCGGAGGACTCGACCTCGAGGGTGATGGTCTTTCCGGTGAGGGTCTTGACAAAGATTTGCATTCTGCGCCAAGGTGAGCGATGTGGGGGCGAGGGTATGAAACTGGGACTGAGGCGAGCGTGGTTTATATAATAGCGCGTGGGTGTGGTGGAGTTTGAAATAGAATAAGGTCGCCAGCTGTAGAATTGCCTCGCACGTTCTATGGCTTAGTCATTACACTAATACCGCACAAGCGTCACTCGTCATACCACAGCCTTATCGTCAAATCCTTCTCCATCGAGGCAGAGGCGATGATAGCCTTCTTAGGGTGGGTCTGGCGGCTCCACAGCCATTAGCAAGCGATGTCAAGATACACGACACCGAAATACCCACAGCCACAGCCAGCACCGGGTCTGACCGCATGATATCAGACACAGTCCAGTCCAGGATCAAGTCTCACTCACCCCTGTGCCCTTCGAGGACTTGCACAACCTCGCGGCTCTGCAAATCCCAAATGTAGACCTTGGCATCCTCGCTGCCGCTCACCACATAGTGGCCATTGGTTGACATGAAACATGTGAAGAGACAGTACGTGCGGTTGGTATGCCCTGTGTATGTCTTCACACAGCGTGAATTCTGGAAGTTCCAGAGTCGGATCGTGGAATCCTGTGTAGCTGCCAGGATGAATTTCGAGTTCGGCGAGAACTTCACGTGAGAACTGCAACGAGGATTAGGGACCGACAATCTGGCAATGTCGGACTACGCGGACCATATCGGATTATCATCATCTACCAATGTCTTGAGGCACTGTCCCGACTCCGAGTCCCATATTCGGCTAAGACGCCATCACGCTCTCTGTCCGCCTCATACACAACCCGTGACACTCACATTAGTCCATCCATGGCACATGACACTATGAGAGTGCCGTCGTGATTGAAGCCAACAGCTGTCACAGGGTCGGAATGCGCAGGTAAGACCTTCAAAGACCTCCCTAACACACATTAGACGCGTCAATCCGCCCTCTTACGGTAGAGGAATACCGACCTCTTGCCACATCCCAGACGCGTACCGTTTCGTCGTACCCTCCGGAGACCAAAAGGTTTGACCTCGGGTTAAAGTTCACACAGAATACGAAATTGGTATGACCTTGGAGTGTTTTAGCAAGATCTCCCTGACGCATTAGAATAAGCACCCGACCAAACTAGAACACTACAAGGCTTTACCCGTTCCATGTTCCAGAGAATGATCGATTTGTCGTCCGACGCAGATGCAAGGAAGTCTCCATCGGACGACCATGCAACGTCGTTGACGCCCTCATGATGGCCTTCATATGTTTTAAGAATTTCGCCAGTATATGCGTCCCAAATTTTGACTAGCTTGTCGGCGGCTTGCTTCGATAGAGAATACCGTCAGACAATTCAATTTGGATGGACGTGGTAAATGCACCAGAAGACGCGAGCAAGCTTCCATCTGCACTGAACTTCAGGGCAGATATCGACATCGTATGTCCGCTTAGGACAAACTTTGCGTGATAATTTGGTCTCAATTGCGAGACCGCTTGCTCTGTAGCCACAGCTGCTCCAGATGTGACTGCTGATGGAGAGTGTCCATTTTCTGGAAGGTTATCTACGAACATGGCATCAGATTGCTTGCGCGACTCGTTGCTGCCTTCGCATGTTGAGTTGGCTGATGGTGCCCGAGGTTCGCCGTCGACATTCATGGTCTCTCTATCCGACGAGTAAGAACGTTGGGGTGGTCAGAGTGTGCAGGATATTTGCTCCAAATAGACCGACGACGCTTTGAACAGCGGAAGCCCCAGATCTCAGGTGTTGGTAGTTCTGGCAGGTACGAGCGGTTCTGGGGTCATGCACCGCATCACCATTTGATCTGGCGCGTCTACGTGAAAAAAAAAAAAAAAAACTCGAGACGACATGATGGCTTCAGCAACAACGGAATGGCTGACACCTTCCACACGGACAGAGCTGATCGAAAATCTTGTATCGGGTGTCGGTACGTCGTTTCATCCAAGTCCTTGGAATCTAAGAGACGCGGTGCATTTTAGACCGATATAACCCATCCAACGTCGGAATTTTGGAGGACTACCTCTACCATCAAATCAGGAGCGAGGAGTACGATTGCCTCGCCAATCTTGCCATCCTGAAATTGTTTGTTCAGTTTCCTGGAACACGTCCTCGGGCACTAACTACTTGCTAGGTACCAATTTAACCCTGACCTATACAACCCAGATGTGGTCGTCAACATCCTTCTCAAAGCCTTAACCGCCGAGCCTTTCCCGGATTTCAACCTTTGTATATCCCTCCTAGACGACAGACTGCCCAGTGCCAACACCGACGAACCTGATCCTCTCCCGACTCTTCTCCCGATACTCACGAACCTCTATGATCTCCTCCATCAATGTCGCTTCCCAGCGTTCTGGACTTTCTACAAGTCTGAAGAGCTCGAATCCTTGAGAGAAAATTACACGATCGAATGTATAGGTTTCGAGGATGCTATTCGAGAGGTCGCTGCGCGTGCCGTCAAGGCTACTTTCACGCGCATAGGATTGGACAGACTTGGGCCATATGTTGATCTGGCAGGGCCCGAGCTTGAAGCCTGGGTCTTAAAGCAGGGATGGACCATCGATGGACAAGTTGTCTCGATCCCCCCCAATCCGGATAACCAGATAGAATCCGTTATTATTCGTGAAAATGTAAAGTTACCCCGTGAGTGGTTTTTCGTCTCCCTAAACATATCATCTTACCGGTCTTGTAGAATTATCAAAGGTTATCACGCACTCTGTTCAAGCAAAATAGTTGTATTATACATCTAGGGCGTCTCGTGTACCTCGTCAAAATTGCATGCGATCGTGTTGGTTGGCCTCTAGCATCAGCGTGTTTAATTCTGTCTTCTCAATAACATCTACTTCCGAGTCCATCCTTCCTCCGTCTTCAGTTGCAATCACGTACGAACCATAATCTTCACGTTGTCCAAAACACGGAGAACGTACCCCACACTGCCATCAAGGTGGAAACGCCCACTAGAACCGCATCGTACCATTGACACCGCCCGGTCATTGCAATTTTCGCGCAAATCGGACCAATGACGCAAATGACAAAAGCAGAGAATGAACCAAGGAACGCCATCAGAGAACTGAACTGCGGAATAAGGATTGAAACCAGGATCGACATGACCGGAACCATAGTGCGCTCAAGAACCACGAGAAATTGCTTTGTTAATTTCTGTTGGTTCTCGGGTGGCAATGTTTTCCCGTCCTCCACCGAGACTGGTGAAGAAGTGATTTCCAAGCCCAGCATACTCTCTAGAATGATGTTCAACTACATTGAATGATCAGCAAGTTACACAACAGGCAGTAACAAAGCAACACATACTGGCCTGGTGCTCAAAGCAAACTTCGATCTGACGGCAAATGTTCAAACGACGAAAATTATGAGATGCAATGGACCATTTCTTACAAAGGAGTAATGACAAGCAACCACATCACTAATTGGTTTAGTGTCGAATTGTAACCAGGTGTGGCGAGTAAATCCTTGCTTATCTGTGATGCCTTGGGTGAGGTAGTGCATTATGGGACCGAAACATACAACCGTACCTCACCGCTCACCGAATTGCCAAACATAAGATACCCTGCGTACCCGATAATGGCGTAAATCAACGTTGCAACCAACTAGAGGCAATTCAGTTGCACATTTTCCCACAAGAGATCTAATTGACTTACAAATGCCCGATTGGCCATATGGTCAAATTGCGAGGGGTCTGTCATGTCGCGAGCCAGCGAGGGTATAACAACATGGCCCGAGAACTAACTGGAAATTTAACCCTACAACTACACTGAAGAAATAACACGAGCTACTTACCCCGGCCATGAATAAACCGAATGCTACCCCAACCTCTCCAAGAGTCCCTGGAGAGATGGATGTGTGTGCGGGACTCCAGAGGCTACCTGGCGAATCTGCTTTGGAAAACCCGTCTGTGAATATCACTGCAATGACGAGCAACGTCGAACTAATTCCCAGTAGTGATGTGAACGAAAGTATAGACAAGGGCATGAAAACCGTCGGGGCCAAACTGTACGATTGAGATGTAAATATCAGAATGCCAACGGATAAGAAAAAAACAGTATCTACATGAAAAGAGAAAGGATTTTGTAGGTGTTGGCAGAGTAAGCGGGCCAGACTCCCTCCAGGGAATCAGCCGTGAGCGTGATGAGGACGACACTGAAAAAAAATCTGTTGAGTCAAACCGATCCCGGAATATATATATGTATATATACCTGAGAGAAAAAAGTTCAAGACAGAACAAGAAATTTGTTAATAGGGATGACTTGGGACCAAATGCTTTTCGACCGATGTCAGCATATGAACGCAGACGGGGGTCATCCAGAATTTCGTGCGCGAGCAGTTTTGCACTGAAATTCCGGGGTTAGATCAATTCATCAAACACCGAGAACAACTCACGTGTAACAGGTGATGAGGCCAAAAAAGGTGATAAGCACCGTGCCCCACAACCATCCTGCGTATGCGAACGCCAGCGGCTCGGAGAGCATGCCTATCCCCAGAAGCACTGCGATGCAATTGAATAGCTAAAGACCAGCATTAAATATCTCTTCAAAAGGCGGTTCTTCACCAGGCTCACCGTCTGACCGTAGGTACTCTTGCCTTTGTAATGATGCTCAACAGTGGTAGAAGACGAGACAGGAATCGAGTCCTGCGGCACAGTAGTGGGACCGTCGGGACGACCCAAAAACGTATAATCCATGCGACCGGCAGAGGCTGGAGTAGGGCGAGACGAGAGCACCGTGAATGAAGCGGCTTTCCTCAGCAAAGGGGTAGTTTCGCCACCCCTGGAAATTCCAACGGGTTGGCGAGGACTGGGCCATCCTCTCATACGAGCACTTTGAAGAGCCGCCTCGGAAACTTGGAGTGATGCAGAGTTCGGTTCTGGGATTCGCATGCGATGAGGATGTCTTTCCGCACAGGAGTCGTCAACGGAGTCTAAAGGGTCCACTGGCGTGGATAGGGGAGGCTCATCGTCGGACAAATCATTGTCCAAGTCAGATGCCTGCACATTCGAGCTGGGATAGTACTGCGAGCGACAATCTACAAAGGCATGGGAGTCGGAACCCAAACGATTGGGAGCGGGAAGCGACGAGGATACTTACAGGAAGCAAATGCATCCCGAACGCTGTGGACGCTGGAGACAGAACCATAAGTGAAGGAGTTTGGGAGGGAAGACATTATTTGCGGCGCAGAGCACGGTAGTAGGAGACCACTCTGTCGAGTATGATCCGAATTTATGCAAGCTCCGAAACAAAAGGAAAAAAATTAAATGACAACACTCGGGCTATTTAAACGGGGCCGTTGGTCTACATTCTAGGGCCAATTACAGTCACTACTTACTAACTTATCTAAGTACATACGGATCCGAGGGTGAGGTAACGAGCTCGAACAGGTGCCGAGTCGGAGCTTTGGAGATCACCGACATTGCCACAGCCTATCACGCCTTCCGTGCTCATTTGATCCCCACCATCTCGAGTTTCACGCACAACAGAGTGATCTCTGAACATGACATTCAGGTAGGCGACGGTTGGGCTTCTTCTTCGTCATCTGAATCAATTTCGGTAATCTCACCACGTTTGACAGCTACATCACTTTCAAATTGATACATGGGTTTCTTCCCGCGGTGCAAGAATATCGTCGATGATCAGTGGTTTGCTGAAGATGCGATTGACGTTTTCATGGAGTCCTTGAGTTCTTCCTCGACGGTTCAAGTTGTAAGTTGTGATGATGGATGAGGTGCGCGAATTTTGATTGCAAGTAGCTGCTGCGAGCTTTTCGACTGTAGTGGGCCTGGAGCTCCTTGTGTTCTTCCGATTGTACGGCGCAGGTTTGGGTCGCAGTTTGCGAGTCGGTAGCTAGCAGGCATGGTGTTTCGAGACAAACCTGTTCTAGAAATAAATTAGATTCAAGTTACCTTTGACTACAAAAGATCTGCGGACAGGGACAGTGTATATATTGAGCCGCTCAGTTGACTTCACCTCCACCAACTGCATATTACTATCACCTACGGTTTAATTTTGATTCATTTTTTTCTCGGACCTACACCAACTGCCAGTAAGCGTGACCAGTCTGAACAGTCAATCAAGGTCACATCTACATACTTACATGTCGGATGATGGATAAATAGTATGTTTGCTGATCTATATGCTGTGTATAAGTCGAGGTAACCAACAGTCGATCAATCCACAAGTACACAACGAATCGCTTGCCCTTCCAACCAGTTACGAAGAGTTTACCGCGCGACGATTCGTCCACATCATATATGACTCCCTCAAGATATCATGTCCGACAGTGGTCTTGACTCTTGTCGAACGGCGAGCTTCCGGGAGTTTGGCACTCACGTTCAAGTCCTATAACGATTTTCAGTCAGCTGACCCATCTCGCCACTTGAGAATTAACAAACCGAGAGACGTTTACGCATCCCGGGTGCGATATGATTCCACCATTTCGTGAATGTGTTCTTGAGTGCGAGTTCTCGGACGCCTTTCGGGTTCAGCCACGCCACGAACTCGTCCACCTGATGCCGAGGTGATCAGTTACACTTGTGTCTCGCGATAAGGATTTCCCCACCTCCTCGGGCTCCGTGTATACTGCCCACTCTCCGGGAGCTAAGAGACCCTCCCCTTCTTCCTCCTGTCTTCTGGCATCAGCGTCATTTTCCTCCCTTCTCGACATCAACTCCAGCTCCATATCAGTGGGTCCTTGAAGAAATATACGACCAGTACCGTACTGGACGACACCTCCGCTACCCAAGAGAGACATGGAACCCATGCCGTCAAACCACCAAACTCGATTGTGGAACCGATCTTTGCCCAGCGGCTTAACTCTGATGGCTCCAAACAGCTTTCGGAACTCTCGCTCGATGCCCTCCAGTCGGCGTTCAAGTTTGTTAACTTCTTCGTCAAGACGACGGTGTTCTGCCTGTGCTTGCTTCTCTGCGGCAACTTTCGCGCGAGCAATTTCCCTTTGCTTCGCGTGTGCTTGAGCATGGGCTCTCTGGCGGAGGTCTTTTTGGCGTGTTGTGATTTTCTGACGATTACTGGTGGCTGAGGCGGTCTCCGAACCTTCCTCTGACGGCGCATCCGATAGATCGCTGGAGTCGTGCGTAGCAACATCTTCCTCTGTCCCAACAGGGGTTGGTTCTTTCTTCGGCTCCGCGTCGCCCGCAAGAGTGTTCATCTCCTCGGTACTGTCAATAAACATCACTTTTTGGCGCACTAATGTCTCCCCATCATACTTACTACTGCTTTTTCAATCGGTTGATTTCAATTTTTTCTTTCCGTAACGCGGTCAAAGACTCCTCGCATGTTTCCATATGGGTATGGATTGCCTTGCTCGATACAGAGAGGTTGCACAAAAAGGCCAAGATAGCAATGCGATCAGGGGGTGGAAGGGCCTGGTAGCGCTCCCCGGGTGATGACGTTAACGAATAAGAGACAGGGGTGGAAACCCGCGAGCTGGATGAACAAGACGACGATTCCACATGTGGTTCAGGTGCGAAGAGCAGCCTTGTCAGTACCTCTCGTAGGCGGGGGAAATTCTCCAATGTGGCATGCTGGAGAAGTCCTTTAGCGACCAAAAGTGAGACGTTGCACTACCTTACGTCTTTTAAACATCCAACCAAGGCATCTTCCCAGCCAGCTCTCCCATCTTGAATGCGAAGTGGGACACGTTCCCAATTGTTCCCTACATCAGCCATCGCAGCCGCCAGTTGGTCAATCGTAATACCCAAAATTCTGTGCTCTTCCTCCAGAGTATCCTTCACATGCAATAAGGAAAGTACGGCACTATGACGATTAAATGGCACAGTGCGCAAATTATAAATGAGCGTAGCGTGTATCTCGCAGAGCAAAGTGCATGGAGGTTCGATGACGGAGTGCCGAAGCGCATGTTCAAAGTCGTCCATCGTAAAAGGAGAAATGTGCAACGGCTGACTGCAATGCGGCGTCAGCGCGAAAGTATTGCTAGAGCCTAACACCAACTCACCCATACACAACCAAGAAATTCCAGGCCATGAGAAAAGACTCGAAAGTAGCCTGATCTTCGCCGAAGGGCAAGTGCGCTCGACTAGGAGTCGGTTTCTTGACCTTGATGCCAGCTTTCTTCTCCTTGTCCGAGATGCGAACATCTAAATCCTCAGTCGGGTAGCGTATAGGTTTCTTCTTCTTCCTTTCCGCCGCGAGCCGCTCGGCCTCTTCTTTGGCTTTCTGCTGCCTTTCTACCTTCTCTCGCGCTTCCCGCTCTCGCGTTTCTGCAGCAGCAGTAAGGGCTTTCACTAAGGCCGACTCAGGATGTACAACGAGAAATATGCCATCAACTTACCCCTCTCTTCTTGAGCTGCTGTCAGCTTTTTTTGCTTCTTCGTTGAAGGTCCTTCCTTATCCTCCCAGATCTTTTTCCGCTTGTTAATCTCACCTTTCTTAATGCTCTCGACGCCTCTCCGAGTTTCCTCTGGCATGATAGAACCTACGCCGTAGTGCTTGGCAATCGCCTCTTTTACAGTCCAAGGCGAAGCCACGGCTGCATCACGGTCAACACAGTCACGGATGAACCTACGGAGAATTGACTTTGAGAAAGCCAGGCGGTCACGACTAACAGAAAAAAAATAAACGTTAGATCGGATATTTCCAATACCATGACATCGACGTGCCTCATCGTGTTACACCGAACATCAACCAATCTACCACTCCACTGTCCCTTGTCCTTTTGAGCGGCTTTTCCTTTTTCATGGCTTTTATCGTGGGACTCCTCCAGAATTTGAACTTGGTAAATGTACTGGTGCGGATCATCCTTGCCATGTGCTTCTTTAGCGGGTATCTTCAGGTCACCACCGATCATGTGTATTTGTACGTCGTTTGTGGTGTCCACCGGGGGGGTCTGAACCGGAGAAGTGGAGGAAGAAGCTTGGTTTGGCGGCAAAGCCTCTACGGCCTCGGGGAATGGCTTTGGTGGATAGACTCGAAGAACTTTGGCGTAAAACCTAGAGGGTATGAGATGATTGGATGTTAATCAAAGCATGGACTCACTTGTCCCCCTGTACATCGACGAAAACTTCTGATGAGATAAAGGGAGGCGATCAGCATTGATGAGACTGTACAAGAAGAACACCTACTTTCATCTGCGAAGTACCGGTCCTTGAATCGTTCAAAAACTGCCTCCACTAAGTGGTCCAAACGGCCTACGACCTCTACGTTCGTATGCAAAAAATGTCAGTTACGATGGCGGGGAGGCAGGCAAAAGGGGCACGTACGCCATTGAACCGCCTTGAGAACGGCAGCTTTCAGTGGTTCAGGGAACCTGGAATGCATTGTCTGGGCCTCTTGCTGTTCACTCTCGAGCGCCTGAAAGTAGTCAAGGCCACTCTTGCCTGTGACCTCGCACTGGAACTGCTTCAATCTGTAGAAGGACATTCTCGCCGCATATGCCCTGGGGAGGGGAAGGAGGGTCAGTCAGGGAAGGGACGAGGGGGGTAGCGGGTTGTACGGACTCGTAGGTTTCGAATATCTCTCCGGTTTGATAGAGATAATAAACCTCCTTGTCGGGGTTGGACTGTGCGGCTTCGAGAAGGGCTTGGGACGGTTCTGTGAGCACTACACGTTTGCGCCGGCATGTTGGCATTGTAGGATGAGAGGAGAAAAAAGAAAATGGGAGAATGCGGGAAAGAGAGGGAATGGCCGCGAGTGGCTATTAGGGAGGAAACGTTGGCATGTCGCGGTCCCTGTGCATTTTTGCAACCTGCCTCTGCACAAGGACCGAAACCTCCTATATAATTCGCTGCTCACTCTCCCCTGCTCACTCTCTCCAGGGAGCGTCTATCGTTCAGATCAACAACACTCGTCTATTCCAATTCCCCAAAATGCCTTAGCTCGTCCCGTCTCGTACGGTCGTTGTCCTCGAGCGGGAACATGGCCATCCGCCTATCATGCGACGCGAATCCAGCGCAACCACTAAGCATGATATTCACCACACCCCGACCAACCCGCGAGGCACGGACGAGACAGCCTCCCGAGTTACCCACAGAAGACACACCACTCGCCTCCTCCGCGCCCCCAACCTCCTGGGTCACCTACCCTTTCTAGAAGGCCTCCAGCTGGGTCTGTGTCTTTTGACCATTTGCCCGTCTTGCGTGTGTTGGCATCATAGACACCCCAGTATTAGACGCGTGTCGTATCACAGCGACTAAGAGCCATCCGAGGGACCGCTTGCCCAGTTGGAACTCTCCGAGGAAGCAGATACCCTTTCCCACGTGACGAATTAGAAGGATCACGTGGACAGAGGCCTTCAACAACCCAAGTAAATCTGAAAAAAAAAAAAACACGTAGGAAATGGCATTGGGAACATCATTTAGCGGAAAGAAGAGATGAACTTAACGAACGAATGTTAGTAGATAGCATGCATTGCAGATCAAATCGTGGTTTACAACGTGCAGAGATAAAGAGAAGATGATGGGCGAAAGAGAAGAAAAAGAAAAAGAAAACCAATGAGCGACAACATTAATTAAGATTTACGCGTACTCTGCCATTGTCTGGTGATTTCGACGAGGATTCAGAAGCACCGAGACGAGTGAGTTTGTTCCGAAAGCGCCCTGGGCGCACCAACTCTTTACCTTGACTCGTCCCGTTTGTCGCAAGTTCATGAGATCGAGTATGCGTGAGGCGCGTATCATTTACCAATTCTTCTGCACCTTTATTGGGTCGGGAGAGCGATAGAAGACGGCGTAGACCCGACCCACCACCGCGCACTCTCGCACCCTTGCCATCTTTGGCGTCAATAATGACGATGGCTTTGTCCGTCGTGGGCATGTGTACCTTCTCATTTATATGCGACACCTTGCGAGCACGATCCTGGTTCGGTATGGTGGGACTCGCAAGGGGAGTGGATGGGTGTCCATTAGCGTGATCTTTGCCTTCCACATTGACTAGGACCCAACCGTTGCCACTGCCACTTCGACTTCCCGTTTTCGTTGGCGAGGCCGGTGCGCTAGAGCCACCCTTCGACTTCCCAGGGCCATCTCCCGACGGGATGGGTATGGGCGGAGGTGGCGGTCGAGGTGTTATCATCCCTATCATTCCAGCCTCACTCTTGCGCACAGCCCCATCACGCACAAGTTCAGGTGAAGCAACCCGTACATCGACATCGTGCAAAGACCTGTCAGGATGCCTGCCGTGTTCAGGGCGAACAGTAGCCTCGTCCGTTTTCGAAGAATCATAGGTTCCAGATGCTTCCTCCTCTGGAATCGGTGACCAACTCCCAGGTAGGGTCGGGATGTGCAACACGGGGCGAGGTCTTGGTTCCTCGGTAAATAACTCTTGCTCCTCCTCAATATTCTCGATACCCTCTGGCTTACCCAATCCCGTCCATCTGATGGGAACATCGCAAGACCCCATAGTGTCAACAGAATTAGAAGAAAATGCCGAATCTCGTATGCGGAACATTCCCGGGCTGAGAAGTGTCGGATTCTCTCCTAATACAAAGTCTTGTACCCGAGGCGTACCCATCAGGGACCCGCTTGGTGGCGGTGAAGGCGTACAAGGGTCGCGTGGATGCGAAGTGAGCAACGGTGGGGTTTTTGAACGCGTTGATACCGGTCGCATGACGCTGACTCGACGGTGTGGAGATGGTGATCTCGACCTATTGTTCGTGTGTCGTTCTGGGGGCGAGTGAACGGTCTCTTCATCATCACATTTAGGCTCCGGCAACTCTCCAGAGTTCGGGGGATAGACGAGTTTAGAGATGAATCTGTTTCGATTGAGTGTCCCGACCCCAGTCATATTCTCGCAACTACTGGGCACCGCACTAGGCAGGGAGGTACGGTAACGATCATGTTCGTCAGCGTCGTGCGCATCAAAGTCAACAGAGACCGGCACTTGAGCTCTCGGAGCGGGTTTGCGCATGCCGATACCAGGGACTGCGTGTGGGGATGGAGGTGATAGCGGAGCGGGAAACGACGTTGGAAAGCCGTTGATCTCGGTGGTTGCTCGCGTATGAAGGGGGGTAGATGGGCCGTATGAAGGAGGCAGTAGATGCTGAGGGGCCGTTGCTACCCGTCTGTGAAACGACGTTGGGATAACACCCGCGTCGGGGTTGTGCCCGGGTTCAGGTGTAGACGCTCTGTTGGATCGCCGAACATCCAACATAGACCCAGACTGGCTAATCGGTGATTCTGGCCAAATTTGATCGTATGCGTCCGAGGATCCCGGTCCGACGAAAACCCACAAATCTTTCACTCGCGAACGACCACAAATGGAAAGAGACGCAACCATTGTGCAGGCGTGACCATCGAGAGAAGTCAGGAGTGAAAGGATTTGATGGAGTGAATCGGTTGCAAACGTATCCTCGTTGAACCCTGAGAGAATTGAGTTGGTAGCAGGCACATGACAAATATATTGTATACACACAATTGTATCCCTTGAGCTTGAACTCGTATGCTGCATCCCCGACCTTTTTCTCTGACACGACCCCCCTTGGCCAAGAGGTACGAACTGCCTGTAGAATGGCCGGAGTAGAATTCAAAGGAGGGTATATGACACGCATGACGGTGCTGGAGATGAAAGATATTGCAAAGGGCATCTTCCTCTCGTGCTTACCACCAGTGCCGTGAGACAGGTTGCTCCCAGAACCAGCAGGGATTGGAGAATGGGGTGGAATTGGCAATGGCGGTGTAGATAACCGAGAGAAAGAAATTGCCAAACGATCATCGCGTTCGCGACCATAGTCGATGGTAGAGAGAATGGTATAACTATGCCTATAAATAACGGCAAGGATGTCGAGGAGGATGCGCTCCGTACGTGCGCTCTTTGGGGAGGCCCAAGGTTTGCCGTGGAGCTGAAACTCGCACAGCTTTTGGGTCGTATCCTCGCGACAAGCGGCATTGAGGTAGAAGTGGTCAAAGAGACGGCGTAGGTCTGCGATGACCTCGAGGGAGAAGGAGTAAAGCCTGATGAAGCTTGAACCGGAAATAGCTAGTAAGGAGAAATCTGAGGTCGTGCGCTGGTCGCGAATGAATTCTTTCCTGGGAACGAAGCCAGAATCTGTCAAGCTAGAGACTGGCTGCATGTGAGCGATGGCCGACCAGGATGGGGTGTGAACAGTAAGGGCGAGACGACCAGGACGTATATGCCTACCAAAGGCTGAACGGGATGGGAAACGTCAGGTAAACGGGTGGCCAAGGTTGAATCGAAAGTGGAAAGAGGCGAGAATGAAACTTACGAGAAAACGTGCAAGACACGCCAGTCGGTGTGTCAGGTGAGTTTATGCAGCTGATGTAAGTTAAGCAGCTGGTTAGCGGCCAGGTGGGTGCTGAGTGCTGCGCGGACCCTCCTGCGGTACCTTGGAAGTTGGGAGGTGGGCGCAAGTCCGTCGCCCCAAAGCTGCGGGCGCGCGGCAGGGGACATCACAAACGCCTGTCGGTGGCGGTGGAATGTCCGCGTAGCCGGATCACCGCCATACAGCATGGTGTATGTACTTGGCCTGTATCAGACTTGCCAACCGGTCCAGGTACCAGGTCCAGACGAGCAGAAACTCAGGATCCGAGTCAAAAGGTTCAAGTGACGCTGCACGACGACAATCGTCTGTCACTGCCATCGTTCAATCACAGCCGGCCCGGACTCAACTCTATCGGCGGCCCGCTCACCCAACCTGCTACTTGCCCGTAACGATGACTTGGGAACAACTCACTCCTTCTTCTTCCTCCATCCCCCTCCAGGACGAACTCGGTATCCCACATGGCAAATCTGACAAAGTTAAACGTTTTAATGTGTAAATGACGATTCATCTCTTCGTCTCCGTTTCCGACTGACGTCCTTTCCTCTTCTCAAGGTGGCACGGTACGTCGGTATTCTTGCCAACACATTGGCAAAAAAAATCATCCGTGATATGACGCAGGGCGAGTATACCACAGGATGGACAGCTCAAGGAGCCTCGAAATCCGACAAAAAGGTGAGCTGAACCTCTACCAAAACACCGTTTTGTTGATCTATTGGCCGCATTCTTAGATCGGCGTTAGTTCAGCCATCCTGTAGCTTCTTGCTTTCTCGTGACGCATTCTAGGTGGTTGGTCTGACGATCTTCGATCTTCGAAGACTTGGCAAGGTGCGCAAGGATCGATTGCGCCAATGTGGCCTCACGTAATCGCGTTAGGTTGATAAACTTGGAATGGTTGGCGTCAACGGATCCAAGTTTCCTCTGATCCGACAGCATCTCAGGGAGAACATAGCCAATGTCTACAAAGACATGGACACCTCGTAAAGATCCGGAACCCCGCTCCGACAGTCCCTGACACCATTATTGCAGATTCGACGAATTCCCCAAAGAAGGAAATCTTGACCCGGAAGCATGTCAGTAGTCCAGTCACGATCATGTTATGCAACTGTCGAATCCCCATTCCAGATAAGCAGGCGATTGACAGGATGTCTCCTGGCGATGCTGTGGTCATCTTTACGCCGGACAGTTAGTTTTCGTTCTTGAGCTATGGAGAGATGCTGATCATGACGCTTCTAATCCCCTAGGTACCCATCATCCCATCAGTCTATACGCAATCGAACGTGGTATTCACGTCCTTGTTACCAAACCGGCAACTCAGCTTCTTTCTCACCACAACGAGCTCATCGAAGCCGCTCGGAAGCACAATGTTGTGTGCTTCGTCGAGCACCACAAACGTTTCGATCCCGTTTACAGCGATGCCAAAGCGAGAGCACAGGCGCTTGGAGAGTTCAACTTTTTCAGCGCATGGATGAGTCAACCAAAGAGTCAGCTGGATACGTTCAAGGCATGGGCTGGTAAAGACTCGGACATCAGGTGAATGGGTATTTTCGTGTGATGTCACTGTTGACATTGCTAATCTGATCTCTTTCCAGTTACTATCTTTCTTCGCACCACATCGACATTTGTTGTTGGATCTTGCAGGACAAGGCCGTACCGACTCGCGTTGTTGCGAGTGCAGCTACCGGTATAGCTACAGGGGAACCCTACAACTGTGTACCACAGACAGAAGACACCATAACGCTCCTCGTTGATTGGCAATCTATTACTAGCCCGAGATACAAAGGGACCGCAGTGTACACTGCATCTTGGACTGCGCCTTTGAAAGCTGGGATTCATTCGGCTCAGCACTGGTACTACATGGGAGAAAAGGTGGGTCCGACGATGCTCTGTCATCCTCCAATACATCTATCCTCGTACATTTCAGGGGGATATCAACGTCGATCAGGCTCACCGAGGCTATGATATCACTGTGGACGAGACGGGGAAGACGTGGTATAATCCATTCTAGTATGTCGCACCCGGACTTGTCCAGGTGGCTGGCCCGCTGATGCGTAGATGGTTAGTATGAAGTACTCTCCGTCTGAAACCGGTCACTTTGACGGGCAACGGGGGTATGGGTATATATCGATCGAAAAGTTCGTCGACGCCGCACGCGCAGTGAACGCCCGCCTGGCGAAACCAAGTGACTTTGATGCCAGCGGATATCCAACTATTGCAAACACTGTGCTTACAACAGCGATTCTCAACGCCGGACGCATTAGCCTAGATGAGAAGAGGCCGGTGGGTATTAGGAAAAGTGAAGGTGCATGGGTTCTTGAATAGAAATGTCCCTGTTCCTTGAAGTTGCGCAACAATGGTTTATGAGTGCAGCCAAGTTTTTGACCAGTCAATAACCTGTCTTTCACTGAGCCAAGCCCCATCTCAGTATAATTTAGTGTTCCCACAACAAAAGTGGTGGAAACACGGCGCCCTCGGTGATCGATTGCAAACATAACTTAGGTAGAGAAATGTACATGCTGTGCAGATGCTAACTGAGCTTGTTCGGCACCCTACGTACATACGCGAACATTATGTTCACCCGTGGTCAAGTTCCGGAATCACCCCTTCATAGGAGCGCCGTTCTGATTAGCGTGCTTACGTGGTGATGGCACAATGTCCTGTCCAGTGTGGACCCAGGATTGATTGTTGGAATATCCAGGCCCATCTCGGATGTCGAATTCGTCTGGCGATTCCATTCTTCGTTGTCCGGAAGACACACGCCAATTGCACCCGACAGCCGGGGTTCCTTGAAGGCTCTGGTGCTGTCTATTGTCATGGCCACCCACACATTCGGATCAGGAAACGCCACCGAACAGCGAGCGAATTAATTTTGCCATGAGACACACAAAGCCCTGTAGCTAACCCTTGAGATTGCGGATACGGTATTGTAAAAACATTGTTCAATTGGGTAGGAGATGCGGGGGATGCTGCAACATTGACGAGATGGAATGTGTGACAAGTGTGCGGAAAGCTAAATTAAAGTAGGCACAGTGAAAGTTGTACGGTTGGTCAAGGGCCGAGGACAAACCGATGCAAGAAACCACACGTAACGAGCCAAACGGTCGACAAGGAGTGAAATGTGAACGGAATGATAAAGTGAAGAATAATATAGAACGAATGCGATTGACAGTGAATGGAGGGAATCTGTCGACCTCGTCACGTGGGGAATATTGCGAGTGATTTTAAGGGAAAGCGAGCGATGTGACGGATGGTGTATGCATAGAGTAACAGGGATCGGAATGAGTTGGAATGATTGCACATTGATTGGCAGAGTCGACACCACGTGAAGGCGATTGTTCGCAGAGGAAGGCGAGGGAAGCTGATGACCTGAGGTCTTGTCACGCATCATGTGGTTTGGCACAGCTAGATACGCTGGCTTGGCCCTCATCTTCCTAGAGATAGCTTGTCGATGACTGTGGTGGAATGGAGACGGAAGGGTGAATATTGCAAAGGAAGGGTGATGCATGGATGATGGGTGGTAGAAACAGTGCACAAGTAGCTGAGCGTGTAGGTGGTATTACATTTTGAGAGTCGTAGAGACGGCGTCGGAGGAATGGTGCGCTATGCAACAGCGGTCACTCGAGGTGAGCCATTGAAGTTGTGGAGTGCAGGGCGACTGTAAGCGACAAACTCGTGGGGAAGGTAATGCTCTGGAGGTACTTCGATACGTTGTTTGTTGACGGAAAGCTCAAATGTAGTCGGAAGGTTCTCCTTGTCGTCTTCGGAGAGGAACGAGCTTGAAAACGGATCTGAAGAGAACGACGAAGGGCTCGTAGGTGTCAAAGGGAAGTCGTCTGAGATGTCAGATATAGTTGTAGTGGCACTCGTTGGTGTACTTGTGCCAGACAGCAACGCGGGACGCTTCGGTGTTGTGGGGAACGTGACAATTTGCTGTCGATCATAACGACCACCCTGAAGATAGGACTGAACAACGAAGGTTGCAGCCTTCGAGTAAAAGGCGTAGGAGTATTTCTTCACCAGGGTCTCAGAGAGATCATTGACTCGCTTGGCAAGGCGATGATCCAAGAGTTCGACAATTTCTTGACATTCCTCTGTCTCCTCGAAGAGGCGCCGAGGCTTGCCACAGAGAAATCGCGCAAGCGTCAAAGCGCCTAACGCTATCGCTGAAGGGGGATATACAAGGAATTCGCGATAGAAAAGTGTGATCTCCATGAGGAAACGCGCCACGTGCTGGACCTTCTCTTCCTCGACGAACGGATCACAACACATCAGACGAAGCCAAGCTTCCGCTGTGGGGTGGCCAAGAGTCCATTGGATCGTCGCAAGTACGTGGCCCTCCATTTGGATAAAAGCCGATTCATCATATGTTTCCCGACAAATCTGCGCGAGTTCTTGAACTGTAGGTACGCGATCCTTTGCGTCTTCAAACTTGGCCGCAATCCATAATGCTGCACATCCAACGAGCTGATAGTGCTTGGTATACACAATCCGGCGAGACACGTAGCGGTCGACTATATTGAGGGTGAGATAGAGAGTCTCCGGGCGAAGGCGAAATGCAAAGTGGATCTCGACAAGAAAATCAACCAGACAGGGACGCATATGCCAGCGTATTTCAGGTTGTTGATCCATGGATTGCGCAGATGACATGGTATACTTCTATTTGTCAAAGGAGAAATCAACGCCAAACTATTGGTGGTATTTGAGCGAACCTCACCTCCATTTCATGCATGTAGTACCGAATATCATCGCGGTACTCTTCCTCCAGAAGAACTCCTTGTCGTCGAAGAGCGGCAATTTGCGCGTCACGTTGACGCTGTTGGAGCAAAGCAGCCTTTGCAGAGTAGGGGGATTTGTGACTCGGAGCAAGGGGACCACCTGGAGTCTTATGAATTTTAAAGACGCCTGTCAGGGATGGACGCTTCTTCGGGTATGCAACTTTTCGAGAGCTCCGATAGGAAGAGATCGAGATGTCTTTCATGTCTGAGTCAATGGGATTGGTGTACTTTGGCTGGGGGGAGTAATTGACCAACAGGAGGCTGGGGAGACGTTCCGCAAGGAGAGTAACACCGTTAGCATGGGTCGGAACAAGGATGAGAGACAGAGCCATGAAGATATAATGTGCCTAAATGTGGCACGGAGGGGGACGTCTCGATTCACTGGTAGAGCGCGAGGCCCGAAGAACGTCCTCACCACCTTCAATGAACAAGTCACTGGCGGAGGTTAAAATATGGTGACCGATACCAGGTATTGGAATCTTGTATCTTTTGGCGTGCCACATGGCGAACAAGGATTGGAGTGTCGTTTAGTACTCACTGAGGGAAAAACGGTAATCATGCAATGACGACGTGCACACTTTCGTGGACGACGTCAGAGGTGGCGGGTGTAGTACGCGGGGTTGAATGTGGCGTATACTGGAGACTGGATGAGATGGATCGTGGTCAGCGTCGAGGGTCGTGAGTACAAGGAGGGAATATGGAAGCGAGAGATAAATGACGAGTTCGACGTCGCGAGCAACAACGAACAACGAGTCTTCTCAAACGTTTGAGAAGACTCGACAAGGAAGGGAGGGAAATAATTTCTTGAAGTGAATATAAGAGCACAGCAACAACGTACACGCTGGCTGGCAGGGGTATTTGTGAAAAGAAAAGAAAATTGAAAAGGAAAAGGAAACAAGAAAACACTTGTCAGGGATATATGAAAGGAGGAAATATCCTTGACATGTCTATAAAAGGGGAAAAAGCGACAAAATGAAAAATAAAACTCCCAGGAAGGAAGGTATACAAGCTCTGTCACAACATGACGACAGTGTCAAGCATGGAACCTCATCTGAGACAAGCCACCTGAGACGTTTGTTATCTCCGCGCCCTGGGACCGCTATCGCGGGACTTCACATGCCGGTAACTCTCGTAGCCAGCCCCGGATTCACTATGCGACACCGTACATGGGCTAGTGGGAACGCCTTGTGAGTTCGCCAGGCCGCAGTCCGTCCGCACAGACATGTGGAAGCAGCGCCTTGGGCATATTTTCCCACGGCCCCACGTTTTACAGTGTCGAGAGCAAAATGACGTATTTCCACCACATATGGTGCCCACTCACACTAGTTTAGCTGCGGGATTTGGGTGCAGTACTCTTGGTGTCTGCCAGTCACGAATCCATGTTCAAGCAAGGACGATCGACGGATGGAATGCGCTCACAATTGTCTTTGAAAGTGCTTTTCGCCAATTCAATGTTATCATCCATGTATGCAGACGACCTTGACTCACCTGCGAGAGGCAACCACCGGATTTTCAAGATACCTCGTTGTGTGATTAGTTAAAAGAAATTAAAGAAAATGATGGTAGGGATGAAGTGAAGCGAGAGACGGTGTAAAGGAGAGACTGGCGAGTTGGATGGATCTCGAGTGGATGCAACGCAACGACTACAAGGAAAATCGTCTCGAAGCGAATCGAGCGTGGGGTGTATCACGAGTAGCAGAGCACTTGCAGCGACCTTGTACTCGTAAAATAGTTGACGTCGGGCGGGAAGCGGATGGAGGTTGGCTAGAGGATCCAACTCAAGGACTCAAGGTTTTACCTCCGCAACGCGTGAAAAAGCGTGTACCGCTTATCCATTTGTCCTTTCAAGCGGACATGCGGCAGGTATTACTTACTTCGTCCTCGGTGATATTTGAGGCCTTCATTCTGATTTGGCAGGGCAACTCCACGTTGTCCGCCTGCAGGCATTGGATGTTAGGTAGTTGCTTATCCTCTTTATGTAATAGACTAGGTTATACTACCCTAGCGTTCTCAGAATGGCAGATACACTCGTACGCTGCGGGCGAGGTCATTGACCTGAGCTCTGCAAAATATATGGCCCCATCTAAGTGCTCAAGCTGGTTGTCAGTTCACGTTCGCATGGCTATGGACACCCTGTCATGTTCCGTAAGTTGCAAGCGTTTTTGCGCCGGTTCCCACAGAGCACCTCCCATCAGTCACTTCTTATCAGGGCGCTCATCGTATATAGCTTCACACATCGTTCATCGAGAGGTACAGCATGCGTCCCTATCGGATTCCCAGATTATGATCTGATGCTTGTACTTAACTGCTTATCCGGTGTGACAGGTAGACCGCCCATCTCACAATGCGGCGCGCGAAGTTCCGCCCTGCCCTGCCGCACGGTGCCCAGCTGTCGGGGACCGAGTAATAATGTCTGGCCGAGCATGCTGCCGAATACGGTGGCGGGTGGACAACGGGCCTATTTACCAAACCAACGGCAACTCATCCTGGGTGATCCACCTTTCGCAATAAATTTCGACGACGGGGATAAGACGACACTCAAACTCCACGGTGTTTCGTAGGTTCAAGAGCGCACCACGTTTTGCTGGTTGCTACGGAAGAATAGAAGTCTTCCATCATGGTGAATTCTCAACCCTCTCTTGATTGGATTTTGCCAAGTCTGGTCTCCATTCGTCCGACAATTGCCGCCATCACGGGCCGCGCGTTATTTCTTGCTGCGCTTGACAGGCGATATGCACGTAACAAGAGCATCTCACCCAAACAACACAAGTAAATCACTGGAACTTATTTAAGTATGCAAACGTATGATGCCAAGGAACTCATATGCGCTGTTATCATGCCCCAAACTCATAATTCATAGTGAAACAGTGAGAAGAATCGAACGAACGGCATGAAACTATGTATCAATAAGGAATGTAGGCAAGGTCCAGAGAGAGGGATTTAGACGGACAGGGAGAAACGAAATCAGATAGTCACCGGAAGTAGTATATTTAGCATCTAGCTCAGTCTCTGCGTGCTCCGTTCATGAGTAGAGCCATGAGATCATGGGCGGGCTGGTTGGTAGCCCCGCCACCGAAGCCTTGCTGCTGGAGGTGCAGGGGAAGCATATGTGGAGGGATTTGCTGTTGAGGTTGTTGGTGTTGCCTCAAAGCGATATGAGGTGGTTGAACGTGAGGGCCCTGTTGCCCGAATCCTCCGCCAGGCCCACGGAGCCCTCCATGCATGCCATTAGCCCCAGCAAGACCCAACAACTGTGCTTGACTGGATCCGAGATTACCAGGATGAACGAGTCCCTGTAACGCGTTCGGTCCCAACGTCCCTTGTAGCTGATGTGTACCTGGGTGAGGGCCACGAATCTGAGGACCGCCACTGAAGCCTAGCGAAGGTTGTTGGAAGTTGTTGAAGGGTGGTTGAGGCCCGTTTCCGTGTACTGACCCATGAAGGCTGCCATTCGTCATCCCAACAGATGCATTAACAAATTGGCTGGGCTCATGGGGTGGCCGTCCACCTAAATTAGCGAGGCCGGGCGGTAAACGCTGCACTGAGGCGAGGTGATTAGGAGACGGAGCACCGCGGAACTGAGCTGCCTGCATCGAAATAGGACCAGTCCGCCCTATGTTGCCATGCTGCATATGGATCGAGGGTACTGGACCTTGATAAACCTGGGTTGGGGCACGTTGCCCGTTGTTAAATTGCATTGGCTCATCAGGGAAGTCAGAGAACATTGCGCTGCCCTGTCGACTGCGAGGAGGTGGAACAGACCGAAGACCAGGCACCATGCCATCTGGGACAAAGTTTCTATCATCATAGAGGGAGTCCATCCGACCGGGGCCCAGTAGATGGGGATGGCCCTGAGCATTTTGTAAGGCATGCAGATGGTTTGAGGGTGAGCCATAGCCCATATCTAGGTTGGGCAGTTCTGGAGCAACGCCAAGCCTCTGAGCCTGTTTTAGGAGGTGTGAGAACTTGCTTCCGGGGAATTAGATCAACGCTTACCTGCGCAGAGTTACTGAGCATTGCGAAAATGTCTTCCATTGCTCTGACGTCAGAGCTATGGGGAGGATGCAAGCCTGAAAGGTCCGTTTTCTGGGGGGCGGATTGCAATAACCCCGATGTCCCTATCGGACCTTTCGCGAGAGGAGCAGGTTGGCTGTCTCTACTCTTTCCATCAAAAAACTTTGCAAATCGACTGCCTTTTGCAGCAGCAATACCCGAACCGACAGGTTCGAATGACTGAACTATGTGACTATTCGAAAAACCCCTTGCGAGGACAGGTTCAGCAGCCAATATGTGGTCTGCGGGAAAAATGGTGCGATCACCCGTCAAGGCCAGAGGCCCGCGATGGGTTGCTTCAGATGCAGATGCATTTGGGAGGGCAGGGGTGTCTTTGTGTTCATTGAACGGGGAAAATCCATTATTGGGTCGTAGAGTCTCGGCCACGGGTGTAAAGTGTGAAGAGGGCTCGATTGATTGACCAACATTGACCCCAGTACTAACAACCGCATTTACGCCAACATTGCCGTTCCTTTGGACAAAAGACGCCGGGCTTTGGGAGGGGGTAGAACGCACAGATGAAGCAATTGCATTTTGTAGATTCCTGGACCCAAGCGCAAGAAGTCGAGATCCACCGGGAGGATGAGATTGAGGAGTTTGGTTCGCAGGAATCGCCGCGTCAATAAATGGCTTCGCCGTTGCAGACGGGTCGGATGAGAGTGCAATTGAGAATAGTCGCGAACTCTGTGGGGCCAATTTATCGGAGGGTTCGGATTCTTGACCGCTGGAAGCCAATATGGAGGTCTGCGGGGAAGAGGTGGACGCAATCGGCGTTGGCGGATCGGTAGTCACACCGACGATGACAGGAGCTTCGTGCTGTTCGCCAGACGATGACACATGAGAAACACCTTCGCTCGACAGACCAGGTGTAAGTGTCAAATTTGTACCAACCTCCAGAGATGCACGAACTGCTACCATGATAAATGAGAATGAATTAACTAAACATTTGCAGCGCACCTTGTGATTCATCATCGTGAAGACCTGCAGAGGCACTCTCAGTGGACGGATGAACGGCAGGGAGGACCACAGGGGAATCCGACTTCTTTTTCTCCTCTTCTCTTTTCATCATCAGACGGAAGAGCTGGATCTCGTCGAGTTGGTTTTCTGGAGCCTGACCAGGGGAAGAAGCTTGAGTTTGCGGCACCGCGAGACTGGGAACTACTGGCGAGGTGGGTTTGTCTTTCTGCTGCATTTCCTTCCTAAATGCTTGAATACCATCTAGTTCTCCACCAGAACGCTGGCCGCCAATAACTCCACCACTGCCATTGCTTGGGATGTAAGTATCCATCCAAGCAGGCTCCTTCTCGCGCTCGCGGTCTTTGCGGTCATCACGGTCTTTACCATCTTCACCAAGCTTCCTATCCTTCCCACTCAATTTCTTTCCCCGACTGTCCCGATCATCTCCAGCAGCCCAGCGTCTGTCGGAACGCTCACCTCCATCCCATGTGGGTCGATCACGGCGATCACGGTCGCGAACTTCCCTTTCGCGCCTAGCAGCCATACGTTCATCTCTCTTCCCATCGTCTCTCCATCGCCTGTGGTCTTCGAGCTCGGAGTCACGTTCGAAATCCCTGTCGCGGTCGTCTCTATCCCTTCGGTAACTATACCCATCATCACGGTCCGTTCGCCGATCCTCTTTGTCACGTCGCGAAGAGGACCCTTCACGGCGGGACCGGGAGGAATCTCGCACCCTGGAACGTGGCCGTTCGCGATCGTCACGGTCCCTGCGACCATTATCTGGTCCTGGTCAAAAATGTGAGCATCTGATCGAGAACACCACTATAGTGCGTACGGTCTCTGCCTGTTCGGGGTTGATCTGCGCCTGCCATGACGGAGCCGGTCACTCTTGCGGCATGCAACAAGCTTATGATGATACACACCTCTTCGCCAATCTTCATTGGATTCCCCGTCTTTCTTCCTTTGAGCGTCCCGCGAGTCACTTACACGTGATGAAACTGTTTGATTTCCCTGGGCAGCGACCCTTGAGGAAGGATTAGTAAGATGAGGGGCCAACTCTCTGTCCTTGGCACGCATTTGTGATATGGACGACAGGGCACGGCGATCGCGGTCGTACTTGTCGGATAACTAGAATGATGGTGTTTAATACAACGAAGCGGTTCAGATGAGATCTGTACTCGCATTGCGCAGTCGTTCTTGACCTTCTTTGACCCTTTCACGGTCTTGTTCTTTCTCAGAATCTCTGTCCCGGTCCCGTTCCGCCGCACGAATTGACTGATGCTTGAAATTTCCCATCTGAGAAGGCTGCGTAATGGCGACACCGCGGAACGATTGTCTTGCGGAACCTTAGGGAGTGGTGTCAGTGAATACATGCGCCACGAAAGGAAACACGTACTACCATCATCCGTGTCTCGACGGAACCTAAGTGTGTGATGTCAACGGAGGGACTGGGAGGAAGACCAGACTACGCACCGTCGGTCTCGCGAGTTACTAACAGGAAGGGGTGTTTCAGA